>OX381712.1:615000-829962 GCA_947462335.1 Harmothoe impar
CACGGCTGTCGGATAGATTACAGCAGCTATTGGATAGTGACGTATCAAAAAACACAGACAAGACTCGTGCTACTCAGCAAAAGAATTATTTGGAGTTTTGTAAAGTTTATGGTGTTGATCCATTGAAACCAGGTAGGGAAGGCTTGGCCTTTTACATAGCCCACCTGTCAAATACACTCAAGTATGTATCTATAAAGAATTATATTTGTGGTGTAAATTATTTCCTCGCTTCAAATAGAGTGAGTGGGGTACCATATGATGACCCTTTAATTTCAAGAGCATTGAGAGGTGCGCGCAGAATGTTAGGCGACTGCCCTACTCAAGCCTTGGCTCTACTACCGGAGCATTTATTGATTATGTTTGAAGTTCTTCCCATGTCGTCAGGTCATACGTGTTTCTGGGCCGCAGCCCTATTTGCATTCAGATCCCTTATGAGGAAATGCCATTATACGGATGGTGACAGTATGTTGTGTCGTGACGCCTTTGTATTCTATGATTGGGGAATGATGGTTACAGTCAATAAGACAAAGACCATTCAATTTAAAGAGAGAAAACTATTATTACCGGTATGTAGAGTGGAGAATAAATCACTATGTGCTGTACATTGGGTGGAATGCCATTTTGATGAAGTCAAAGGCAAACCCACTCATCCAGCGTTCATGATTCCTGACATTGAGGATGTAAAGCCATTGACATACTCCCTGTTCACTAGTATTCTTAAGTTAACTGCAGAACGAGCTGGGATTGAAGCTGAGAGGGTGTCCAGCCATGGCTTCCGCAGTGGCGGAGCCACTTTTCTGGCCAGACTTGGAATTGCTCTGGATGTTATAAAGGATAGGGGAGACTGGAAAAGTGACCAAGTCTTGGTGTACTTGAGAAGGCCTGTACAAGACAGGATCTCTATTGACCATCAGGTAGCGAGCATGCTGTCTAGAGTTGGTCATTAATTGATATGTGTAGTTTATTGTTACCCATGTTATGTGTGCTAGTCTTATGAAGAATCTTATGAAGATATATATTAGCTTGGCTGTGTGTCTCATGCATCACTACGTTGCCATCGACTTTGGCAGGTATTACCAGCCATACGCTTAATGCACCCATTATCATGTGTTTGGTTATCACTGTATCTATTCATATCTATTATATATATTATTATTACTACCGTATACGTCTGGGGAATATTGTATATATAAGAGCCCTGGCGGTTATATAGGTATATTACTTAGTAGCGGTGACCACGCCCCCTTATATGTAACGCGCTGACGCTGGGGTCGTGGTAGTAACATGTATGCTCACCTGAGGGCAGGTGGGTGCTGGTCGCTAGGGACGCGGCAGCTCATAACACAGTTGAATTCAAAACTTACGATTGTTGTTATTAAATAAAGAAAGGGCAGGTATTACCAGCCATACGCTTAATGCACCCATTATCATGTGTTTGGTTATCACTGTATCTATTCATATCTATTATATATATTATTATTACTACCGTATACGTCTGGGGAATATATGCAGCCAACAAGGGCGGAAAACTATACTGGTTATTGTGAGTATATCTGATTATTGGAACTCAAAATTCAATCTGAATAAAAGTGATCTAGGATGTTGACCAAGACCATACTTCTCCTCCTACCTAGTTAAATTATTCTATTAACCACTTCTTTACAAATCTTCAAAAGGCTGACTGAAATTTTGCGCAAATCGATTCTCCCCATTGAATATACACAATAAAAATACATGTCTAGGTCCCGAAGGGCCTACTTTCTGATAAATGAATGATACTTTTTTTTACGCCGAAGTGGTGGCGCCGCCAGGCAATACCAGGACGAGGTATATGATGTTTGCACTTTACCAAAAGTCAGAATGGGGGCCGCCATCATGGATTGCCCCACCAACTTGGATTAAGGAGTCACAACTCAAATCTATGCTATGTGATAACAATGATATAAATCAATCTTTGATAGGTACTCAAGTTGATTATAATCATACCTACCCCCCCTAAAATGGTCCCAAGGAATTCAATGGTTTTATTGGTTCATTGCAAATACAGCTGGCTGCCTAGCAACAGCTATTCTATCTAGCAACACACACTTCCATGGTCCTGAGGTTGATTATAATCACACATACCCCCCTAATATGGACCCAAAAAATGCAATGGTTCTACACCTTTTTTGCTAATACAGCTGGTTGCCTAGCAACAGCTATTCTTATTGTTTATTTGCATAGCAACACAGATTTCCATGGTCCTGCGAATGAGAAGATGGCCGCCACCGAGTAGAGTCAGCACGAACGGCTGCTCCTCTCGATATTGGACATTTTAACGATTTATCCACAACTAGACAGGAATATTGTCATTGAATATAGGTATTAACACCTAGCGAAACTGGATTCGCCATATTTATCACCCATGCCCCAAAGAACTGGGAGAAATTGAAGGAAAATTATGTCCAACGCAGACACCACGATGAATGACCTGACCTCGCCCGGAGTCAATACCCAACAAAAACAACTTGCCGCTGTCACAGACACGCTGAAAATAGGGACTGCGCAAAAAGTCGAATTACCGACGCTGGCAGTAAAAGAGATAAAGGCATATTTAATATAAATACCTGATACCTCGGTAATTGAGAGGATTAACGAGCTAGATGCTAGATTAAGAAAACAAGAACAATTGGCCACTCGGATACTTGCCTACAGTGGCCCAGGAGGGTCAAAAAGTGAAATTCCATTTCACAACTGAAAATTGAAATGAAAATTCATTTTTTGAAAATTGAAATGAAAATTCACTTTACAATATTAGAATTCATTTTTCAAAACGAAAATTGAAATGAAAATTCACTTTGCAAAGTGAAAATTGAAATGGAAATTCACTTTCACATCTTAACTTCAATTTTACTATCACATTTGCAAGTGAGAAATCACTACTGTCAAGGTGTCAACTGTCAACACACAGTCAATTGTAGAGTTAAAGTGAATTTTCATTTCAGAAATGGGTGCTGTCAATCTGTCAACTGTCAAGAACAGATTGTGACAGGTATCCTTTAGGCTTTAGCATTGATTGAGTGTAGTGTGGGGGCATTGGTGGGAATATAGGGGAGAGGGTTTTGTTGAGTTTTCTTCTTGCCCAACAACGCTTGTGTTGATCCTGTTCCCCGTCGTCACCGTCGTCACCGACGTCACCCTCATCTGCCTCGACATCATGTTCCTCTTCCTCGCCCAGATCCTGTTGTGACTCCAAGTAGGCAGACATACCTGAAGAGTCAGGGGTACCACCCATATGGGTCTTAGCTGAACCTCTTGGGTAACCCTTTGTTCCTTTCCCGCCGGCGGCCATGACACCCGCTCCAACGGTCAGACCTTCCACCATACCTGCCAACAACCTCATCTGATTTTCCATCAATTTTCTAGAAGCTTGCATTTTCACCAAGATTGCACCAACCGTTGAGTCATCAAGGTGTACTGCTTTTGGGGACTCTTGCTTGGGACTCTTGCCTAGGTAGGCCTCGGAGTCCACGGCCATCTGTTGAGTGTCCAAGTAAAGCCGCCAGCCTTCACCCAAGGCGTCCACTACCTTGCACTCGATCGCGGATTTCTTCGCCGCTGTTGCGTAAATGCAAGGTTTTCCCCCTTTCGAGATATGAGACTCCCTGCACCTCTATCTTCGAGAAACTTCCTTCTACAAAGATTGCTGCTTGACCGATGACTTACGCTCAACATGTGACGACTGGTTCAAGGAAGGGAAGAAACCCCCTAATGTTGACTAACCCAAAAGAAGGAAGAAGAAACGTCGCATCCCAGGACAGAATGCCCAAAAGTGCACAACAAGAATCAGAGGACAGTTCTCAAACAGACAGCGAGCCTGATCCCGATGTGCAGCCCCATTCCACCAGCGAGTCAGACAACAATGCGGAGAGTGAAGAGGAGAGTCCAGAGGTAGTTGACATCGAGATTGCCCATGCCCTAGGAAGCAACGAAAAGGCTCCTGGGGAAGCGGAATTCACCAGTGACGAAGATGAACAGCTTGACCAAGTGCACTCGACACATCACACAGAACTCAGCGCCATAATGGGGTAGAGAGAAGAACATGCAGTGCTGTGAAGCAGGCCAAACACAGACTCGCACTACATGTCACCCAAGTCGGCGAAGACATGGAATACACCAGAAGCAGTGAGGAAGATACAGATGAAAATGAAAGTGACAGTGAACAAGATGCCAACTTAGAGGAGAAGTACTCTCGGTCTGAAGTGCAGGAACAAGAAAAAATCAAAAAGAAGAGAAGTGAAGGAAGGTTTCTGAATGAACCAACCTCTTCCTGATGAGCGTACTGAAACCCTCTCTAACACCACCACCACCACCGCTGCAGCCGCTCCCGCCGCAGCAGCAGCAGCAGGCCTACCTTCCAAAATGCCCTATTACTACAGACAGGCAGAACAATCCCTTCATCCCAACGCAGCATTACACCAGGTGCTACAGTTTATCTACAGGGACTTGGACTTAGTGTTGAACGATCCTACTTTGGAATCGCGAGAGAAAATGTTGAAATACCGAAAGTTGTTGAATCCCAACAACCACAACATCCCGACATCCTACTCCCCCTCGCCACCACCTCATCAGAGGGTTTACTCTGACAAGTTCCGCAGAAGAAACGTGTCCCCACCACCAAGCTGTATAAGAGATTGCAAAACGCCACCTCGGTCAAGTGGAACGAGGATGGTACGGTGCGCGAGATGATGGGTAAGAGAACAGATTCCACCCTTCGAATTAACATAGTGGACTTACTGAACGACGTCAGTAGGCATAGGAAGAGGGTGGAGAGACCGGTAGGCTACACCCCGTTCAAACAAGTGCTATGCGCGGAAGATCCCACCGGCTCCTTGATTGGTAACCTGTTGTATAAAGCGAGCAGTCCCAAGAGTCCTTCGAACATAAGAGCTGGCGACAGAGGAGAGAAACGAGTCAGCTCCGACAGGGAAGAAGAAACAGCAGCAGAGTACGGTGCGGTGGCCACCCCCTTCCACTTTGGTGACGCTTCCGACGACAACGACGACAACGATTTCCAAACTCCGACTACCAACAGATCGTCACCATCAAATACGCCGCTGTCGTGCTACTACACGGAGCAGTATACCACCCCCTCCACCAGCAAGACGGGTGATCAAAGAAAGAAAAAGAAACCGCGCAGTCGCCAAGCGAACTTCAACGCTTCCCCGCCCTTATGGGTAAGTCAGTGAAGAAATTGACCAGGAAGGAAAAAGAAAAGAGGCGTGTTATAGCTAAATATACCAACGTCAAAGCACCCTCCAGTTTCACTAGCGTCACGTAACTCCAGAAACATCATTTTCGCGACCAAGACCCGGCTGTCATCCGAGATGCCTTGGTGTCACTGGACGCCTACACTAAACATAAACCCATTCGGAGAAAATACGCAAGCAACAAGACGATAACCGGCGCAATCGATCAGCAGTGGCAGTTAGATCTGATGGACATGCAAGCTTTAGCGTCTCACAACGGTGGCTTCCGATACGTGGTGACGGTGATCGACGTTTTCTCCAGGTATGCGTGGGCCCCTCCCACCAAATCCAAAAGCGGTGCGGCTGTCACTGAGGCGTTCCAAACCATGTCTGCGGAGAGACAACCGCGCTCCGTTCAGACAGACAAAGGGAAAGAGTTTCTCAACAAGATCTTCCAAGATCACCTGAGCAGCGAGGGCATATAGTTTTTCACCGGCGAGAACGACGAGATCAAAGCTAGTCTAGTGGAGCGCTTGAACCGAAGTCTGAGGGAGAACCTTTAGCACTATTTCACACACAAGCGCACGTATCACTACCTGGACATACTGGACGATGTAGTGTCTTCTTACAACCGCACTCACCACAAAACGTTGAAAATGGCGCGCGCTGACGTCAGCTTGGAAAATAGCGAAAGGGTTTTCTACAGACACGATGTCCCCACTAAGAAACAAATCGATGAAATATGGAGAGAAAAAAAGACGTCCACCGCCGACGTCATCACTCCGGGTGACAGAGTGCGGATGTTGAGAACTAAAGGCGCCTTTGACAAAGGGTATGAGGGAAACTGGCGCGAGGAAGTGATGAACGTTGCTCAAACTTTGGGAAGCAGAGGGTTCGAGCTAGAAGACGACAGCGATGAGGAGATAAAGGGCGTGCTCTACCCAGAGGAGATTCAGAAGGTCTACAAGACTTGTTATGACAAGACTTACCTGATAGACGAGGTGTTGCGTCGCAAGACCATGGACGGCAAAGAGCTAGCTTTCATGCGTTGGTTGGGTTACGATGACAAGTTCAACGAGTGGATTCCTGTCAAAATAATCACGTAGAAAAAATGAACATCACCCTACCTAGCAACAGCTCTATGGAGTATTACCCTGACAACAGCTTGACGTCTTTCCGAACTCACTTCGACTCGCCGCTCCTTCTGACCGAATCGTACGAAGCGGCTCTGAGTGAGATCATCCTCCCCACAGAATGGAGCAACATGCAAGACAACGATATGATCATGGTTGTTCCTCTGCGCACGAATGGTTCACTGGCTGAGGCGAAAAGAGTTTTGGATAACAGGAAACTCGTCAAGAGAGAACCCCCCCAAGTAGACTGGGCCAAAGTGAACCAGCTGATCGGTCTGAAGAGCTTGATCTTGAGCGCTAACCCGCTAAATGAGACGGAGGCGCTTTATGTCCTGGAAAAGAAGCCAGACATGACGCAAGAGCAGCGAGTGAAAGGGGGAAGAAAAATGTTCAAAAGAGACGTCGACTTGAAACAGAAGAACATCATATACCAACAGTTCCTGTCTGTGTCCCGCAAGCAGGAGGAAACGAGCACCCAGGCGGAAAGTATGGTTGAACGCATGGAGCAGAAAATGAATGTGCGCTCCTTTCTGCCAAACATGTTCCCTTTACCCCCCATTTTCACCGGAAACAACGCCCACTTCGTCCAGGGCTTCAATAAGATCATGACAGATAGACTAGTGGGTGATAGCTTCCTGATCCTCGACAGATCCATCTTCTCGTACGACGGGATGACGAGAAGCGTCACCGTCCACCCGCCGAGACACACTTGCGTCCTCCTCACCGACCATCTGGCGGACATTCTAGGCTTCGGGGCGAAGACTCATTTAGATGCGACGACCACCGGCGTCTACATGATGGACCCCTTTGGAGACCTGTACTCTGTGTACGTGTACACCGACATCATCCAGGAGAGACGTGTGGGTGACATGCAAGTGCCTCTGTTACGCTGCGTCGCGGTGGACAGGACTGGAAAGAATCAACGTGGGATGGCGGCTATCAGTTTTCCGCATTTAGATTATTCCCCCTTGAAATCCGAGACGTTGGACGAGGTTGGCGTCTACTTAAGAGACAGATCCGGGCCTCCCATACCATTCAGTAGAGGCGAGGTGACCGTGACACTTCATCTGAGACCTGTTGAGCGTTAAAGAAAAAATGATACGTCAACGCATTCCGTACTTTCCACCAAAACGCACCACCGGCCAAGGGTACAGCGATTACTACAACGTGCAGCTGGGCAACGGCATCAATGTGTACAGCGGGCGCTCTTTCCAGAGCGGTCACGGTTTCAGTGGTGCTGTATTAGGGTTGATGCGCTCGGCTACTCCTCTGTTGAAGAAGGTAGTCAAAACTCTCTTCCGTGCTGGCGTGGGCATGGCTAAAGATGTGATGGAGGGGCGGACTTTGAAGAACAGCATGAAAGAGCGAGGAGTAGGCGCTCTCAAGAGGTTGGCGAGTACGGCCTTCTCTGGAGGAAAAACAAACACCACCACACCCAAGAAGAAGAAAGCGGGGACCGCCAAGCGACGTCGGCGCTCTCCTCAGACGGGTGGTGGCTCTTGCAAGAGGGGCAGAGGGGACATCCTCGACCAGTAGACAGGCGGATGACCTATAAATAAAAAGACCTAGAGGACTAATGGCTTACGTACACGAAAGCAGTAACGAGTGGGCGCTCTCTGTGCTCGACCTACACACCGTAGTGCCGACTCAGATGACCACATGAACTGAAGACGCTGTGACGGTGGTAGCGTATGAATACGCTTGAAATAAATAATCCGATACATACAATACTACTGCTGCAATAGCTAATGGTGCTGCTCATGCTACTAGTGCTGCTGATGTGACTGCTGCTGCTGCTGCTGCTACTGCTACTGCTGCTGCTGCTGCTGCTGCTGCTGATGATGATGATGATGATGATGAGGACGGCACTACTGTTACTGGTGGGTCTCATTCATATCCTTACTGGTCGCCTATGTTTTACGCCCTGCTGCTGCTACTGCTAAATCAGCAGGGCTTGGTTGTGTGTCTAGATAGATTGGAAGAAAGTTCCCTCTCTACCTAAAGACTTTTTCACTAAGGGAATTCTGAATGTACACATCAGACATGTCAGAGGATCTTTGATTTCTTTAACAAGGAGCGCTCTGAATATTCACATCGTCAGGGCTTGCTTGTGTGTCTAGATAGATTCAAAGCACTTTCCCTCTCTACCTAAACACTTTTTTTCCCCAATGGCAGTCTGAATGTACACATCAGACATGTCAGAGGATCTTTGATTTCTTTAACAAGGAGCACTTTGAATATCCACATCAGCAGGGCTTGCCTGTGTGTCTAGATAGATTGGAAACGCTTTCCCTCTCTACCTAAAGACTTTTTCACTAAGGGAATTCTGAATGTACACATCAGACATGTCAGAGGATCTTTGATTTCTTTAACAAGGAGCGCTTTGAATATTCACATCAGCAGAGCTTGCTTGTGTGTCTAGATAGATTGGAAGCAAAAAAAGAAATTTTCATTCATTTTAAATGTTATTAATTGTTATCTGCAGGGGGGTTTACAGTGCGTTCAGCTGATGGCGGTCAAAATATTCCAGATATGTTGGCATTTCATTCTGTTCTCATTTTTGACCTTTCGATAGAACTCACAGTTATATGATGATTTTTATTGTTCGTTGGTACCCAATTTTCCAATTCAAACCCACCGAAGCACTTTTGGCCAACAATGCCTGGGAAGTTCTCCGAACATCTAAGGCACCCTAAATTTGCCATATGACCCAAGAAGCAACAAACTTTCCTTGCTGCAGGCACATCACAACCATGACAAATCAAAAGAAGCATGAACAGCTTAGGAACAGTCTGGAGCTATAGCGTGAAAGTCAGAATCCATTTTGGCCCCAGACTAATACCACAATCATGTCATTTTGAATTTTTCATAGAAATAAAAGGAATTTTACTTTTAAGGGATTTCCATTCCAAATCTACATTAGATATTCCCTGAAAGGGAATAAGTGCAATAATATCTACAGAGTAGAAAAATACACTGACCTGTATCCTCTCTAAGCCAATCACAAGGGTGAATAGAGATCACATGACCTTGGAAAACCAACAATTGGCAAACTTGAACCTACCTGTCATAAGGAATTCAGTGTTGGGACATCCGAGCTGTGCCTCGTCCATCAAACCCAAATGTGTCAAATGAGCAAGCTATGACTTTGATTAGCATGAATAAAATGTCTGACAATCAGGCCAGTTGAAGGCGGAATAGGGATGGCAGAATAGCAATCCCTGTGAAAACATACCAGTTTATTACCAACCTGAATAGTGACATAACCATTCTAAAGTTGTGAACTCTAAGTTTAGTGCTGCCTAAGAACCTTTCTGCACCTCGTAGGATTCTGACAAGCTCACTCTAAAATTAATCTTAAATCAAAGCAATGGTGCACTTCTAACTTTATCAAACTCTATTTGTGTGATTTCAAATATGGTACATGGTTTCCAATGTGCACAGTTGTTGCCTGGTTACTACTTCTCTTTCTCCCCCATACACAATGTATCTGACTCACCATCCTCGCAATATCATAACCGAGGGATCTTCTCGATTCTGCGTTGTTATTGTCACCTGTTCGGTCTAGATGCATCTTGGACCTACTTCAAGCCAGCCACGGCAAAGGGCCCTGTGATGGTGTCATTGCTGCCGCCAAACGGAATGCAGATGTACTCATGAAACACCACTGTATCTCTGAAGAGGAAATCGCTGCCCGTGAGCAGGTCGCTGACCTCACCTGCAACCAGGCTGTTGCAGGCACCATGAAAGTGCATGGTGCTGTGCCTGCTACACCCAACCACTCCATCGCCGTGCGCAATACCTCGTGCTCCCAGCCCTGCTGCTGGGAAGACAACAAGTCTGTGTGTAGGTGTCCCGGCTGGACCAGACACGAGCTGTTCCCCACAGACCCAGCAGCAGTGGCGCCGGTTGAGGCCAAGGAGGAACCAGCGGTGGAGACCCACAAGGTGGAAGAGTTCATCGGGGTCACCTACAACAAGGAATGCTACATCGCATAGGTACTCGAGCTGAACATCGAAGGAGACTACGAGATGTCATTCATGGCGAGGCGGAACCGGTTGGTCAACGAGTTTGTGTGGCCCCCACGCAAGGACATCTGCTGTGTGCCACCATGTCACATTCTCACAATGATCGCTGCCCTTCAGCCCATCAGCAAGGGAGGTCGGCAGGCAGAGAAGTTTGCCCTTTCAGCAGCTGATCTCGTACACGTGCGGGACAAGTACTCTGCGTGGAAGAAGCAGTAGTAAGCGACGTGTAACATCCGTCAGATCTATCTGGTTTCACACACTATCTAGTAGAGTATCCACAGGTTAACTGTAGTTGGCAAGAGTGAACCATGTTAAGAACATGTAGGAACAGATTGTGTAGTCATTGCCGAGGTCTGGTGGTGCTAAGACCATCATATCCCTTGCTATAAGCGCCGTGTAACATCTGTCAGATTTATCGGGTATCACACACCGTCTAGTAGAGTACCCACAGGTTAACTGTTAGTGACCAGATGGTCTGTATTATTGTTTATTCTATTAGTATACATGTCTGCCTTTTTGCATGAGGCCACTGAGGTGGTGTTTTAGTGTAATTATAATTTTTGTGACTTAGAGAATCTCGTGGAAGCGTTAAAATGCATCATATTTTAAGTTCAAACTGCTTGTAAATACCAAAATGTGTGATTTTTGGCAG
The DNA here is from genome assembly GCA_947462335.1 of Harmothoe impar. Classification (NCBI taxonomy): domain Eukaryota; kingdom Metazoa; phylum Annelida; class Polychaeta; order Phyllodocida; family Polynoidae; genus Harmothoe; species Harmothoe impar. The sequence goes on from OX381712.1 coordinate 626,042, forward strand.
TTTCTTGATGTACAACAAGAGTGATACATGTTTAAAACATGTAAACTTCACTGGTATGGTTAGTTGTTCAGTCTGTTGGATAATAGAGTGATATTCACCAAATTTGTAAAATGTGTAACATCCGTCAGATCGGGTATCGACACTGTCCAGTAGAATATCTACAGGTAAACTGTAAGTAGCCAGATGGTCTCCATTATTGTTTATTCTATCAGTATGTATACATGTCTGCCTTATTGAATGAGGCCACAGAGGTGGTGTTGTAATGTATTCATATTTTTTGGGGGTTTGCCTGCCGTGCCAGTGGCCCGGGAACCTAGTGACCGGGCGCCGCCTCAGGCGGCGTCGGCAAACCCTATTAATGTTTTCGGTTTCAGCGGGCCCCATATGGGGCACTATGACGTCACCAGGACAGATTGTGCTCTTGAAAATAATATCATAGGTGGTGTCATTTAGCAATTTTAAAAGGTAGCCTGCAAGTAGGACTAGTACACGTCTAACATCAATCTTAAATCAGCTTTCTTTTCTTTTGTTGAGTAGACACATCACGGACACTTCACTGGGTAACTTCATTAGAACCTGTTACGTCACAGGGTCGCTTGTTATAATGAAAAGATTGTGTCATACAAACATATATGGCCCTATATTTCTGTCTACGTATGACTATATACGACACTCTTTTGGTTTGCAAAGACAATTGACGTAGTCTGGTGATCAAATTTGTTACCCTGCAGGCTGTAGCTAGGTCACCCCCACCGTTGCTAAGCAGCGTACATCATGACATTTCCCGTCAGGGGATCGTCGCCGACTATTGTCAACTCTTCAAGCTTGCTATTAAAGGATGCAATTATGCTCAAAATGATCAGAATTGAGCTCTGAAAGAACTGACATGCAGCTGAACGTATATAGGTGGGTTTTTCTTTCCGATTTACTTAGATTTATTCAAGCTAGGATGGTCACATGAATGCTGCATACTTTTCGTGATTTTGCAGAATTAACTGCAACACTTAATGGCGTGTCGAATTTGCCTACTATTGTCATGGGATTTTGACAAGCAAGACTGCTTAATGCCACGTGTTATAGCCTATCACCTGGTAACAAATCTAAAGCATTTCATATCCAGTAAACTCCCGTGGTATTACAACTTTTGGTGAAGACTCAATCGAATTTGGGGCGTATTTAGTGTGTTTGACATTTTGTCAAAAACAGTCTTCTTTTGCACGCAGACTGCCTACCGTCCCCAGCTGTCTATGACAAACAGAAGACGGTATAACCAGGGGGCTGACTTTTACCATACTGATTTCAGCAAATCTACCAAGCACACTGAATGATGAAGGCCTAGCCCTAGGCCCGGGATATAGGCCTAGACTAGAGCTACACTATGTCTATGAGAGTAGGTATATCTAGGCCAAATGGATCATAGCATTGACATAATTGAGGTTTGGAAAAAAAAAGTTTTGCATATTAATTAATTCATTATGATGTAAGATACAAATCATGTCAGGATATAATGTTGCGACGTGGCGGAAGCAAGAAAAATGTGGCTTTGACCACGGTCGGGTTTGCCAGCAAACCCGACCGTGGTCAAAGCCACATTTTTCTTGTTGGCGACTTAGATAATCACGCGGAAGCGGAAAAATTCATAATACTTTAAGTTCAAACTGCTAGTACATAACCAAAATGTGTGATTTTTGGTGGGTTTTTTGATGTACAACAAGAGTTGGTTGTTAAGTCTGTTAGATGATAGAGTGATATTTACCAAATCTGTAAAATGTGTAACATCCGCAGATCTATTGGGTATCAACACTTTTCAGTAGAGTACCCAAAGGTTAACTGTAAGTGGCCAGATGGCCCGTAAGATTGTTTAATCTAATAGTACACATGTCTGCCTTATTGAATGAGGCCACAGAGATGCCATTTAGGTGTATTTATATTTGTTGCGACTTAGATGGTCCACAAAGTCTAATATTTGGCAGTTTCTTGATGTACAACACTAGTCAAACATGTTAAGAACATATAAGAACCATTGGTATAGTTTGTTGTTAAGTATGTTAGATGAGAGAGTGATATTCCTAAAATCTGTAAAATGTGTAACATCCGTCAGATCTATCGGGTATCGACACTGTCCAGTAGAATATCTTCAGGTTAACTGTAAGTGGCCAGATGGTCTCCATTATTGTTTAATCTACTAGTATACATGTCTGCCTTATTGAATGAGACCACAGAGGTGGTTCTACAGTGTATTTAAATTTATTGTGACTTACTTAGTCTTGCAGAAGCATTGAAACGTACAATTTTTTAAGTTCAAATCATTAGTACATATCCAAAATGTGGGATATTTGGAGGTTTCTTGATGTACAACAACAGTCAAACATTTCAAAAACATATAGAAACCATTAGTTTGGTTAGATGTTAAGCATGCAAGATGAGAGATTGATATACCCAAAATCTGTAAAATGTGTAACATCCTTCGGATCTATTGAGAGTAAAGAGAGCAATTGAGAGTAAAGATGGTGATGTGATACACGCCAAAAAGAAAAAAATCACCAAGACCAAAACTTTGCTGGTTCCAGGAAAAAAAGTTTACCGCTTAGGGTTGCCTATGAAATTAAAGAGGCCTATGAGTTTAATACGCCATGTTCTGGACATAAGGAAAATAGATCTGACCGATGTTACACTCTATCCAGCGTGTAGTTGATGATGCATAGAAACTGACCCCCTAGGAGTTAGCCAATTCGTCAGGGGTTTTCATTAAGCCAAGATATGAGGCTCTAAATATAATTAAGTGATTAACATTACTGTTGACTTTGTTGATTTTTTACATGTGGGCCCATAATTGTACATAAGTGGATGGTCTGACCCATGTGGTTTTTCATATATCAAATATTGGCTATGTCGATGCATAATCACAGTCAGTTTACAATATTTACCAAAAAGAAAAGTCATTATATGTGCATATAAGTGTTTATTTTTAGGTTATCATTGTACAGAGTTGTACTGCATGCATCTTACCATAAGACATGTATGTAATTATATATTCTGAGGTTGTTTCGCTTAGTGATTCATATTAACATAGAGAATTACCATATGCATGCTCATCAATGATTCCAGTTGGTTTGTTTCTTGTGCATCAGACATAGTTCATAAAACTGTTGTCTTCATCCTTGTGTATTAGATAATCATTGGTTGTTATTCTGTATTAAAAATGAACTGCTTCCTTATATGAGTTGATTCCTGTTTCATCAACACTTATGATCTAACTACAGACACACAACAAAAGCCATTTACTAGATGTAAACAAAGTTATTGTTATTCATAAGGTGTTCTTGTCAGTCAGACTTCTAAACTTCAGACACTCACTCTTGCTTCAAAATACCACCTGTACCATGGGATTATCTCATAGTTAAGATAGTCCTGCATTCAAAAATAAAACCCAATATTGAGCTTTATTATAAAATGTTGATGTTTAAAAGACTTCTTAATCTTGTCACTTTAAATGATATAAGCACTTTTACATTTGTATCTTTAAACTTTTCAGAGTTGGATAGAGACATTTTTATCACAATGGGATCTATAGTCTAAACTGCCCACAATACAATAACACAAGTGTACAAACTAAATTATTGGCAGATAAAGCTCAGTTGATGAATCAAGTTTTGGATTTTACCAGAAGTCTATTGCCTATGCATTGTATAGTGGCATTATATATTGTGCTGTAGAAATAATGGTGCAGTCAACAGCTCTGAACCTCAAAATGTATGGGATTTGCCTGAAAACAAAGAAACAGCATCTATGAAAAAGCCAAATTACAATTTTATGCTGAAATGGGTGTGAAGTGAAGATGCCACTGCAAGATTACATTATTTTTTGTACCATCACATGGGTGATGATAAGCCCACTTAACATAAAAAACAATAGCAATCATAGAACGAAGGAGTTTCTAAATCCAGCTCAGGCTAAGAGTCTATCAGCAAACGTTGCCTCATCGAGTCTCCATTACCTCCATTCTAATCACCTTCCTCTATATTTCCATCATCAGGAATTTGGGTTCCCTTTCCAGATTTGCCCTTGCATTGATATTTTAATTCAGAAAACTTCACAGTTATATAAATCCGCTATACACAGAGGCCACTTACTACATTTATTAGAAAATTACTACTATAGTCTCTGTTGGACACCAGTGGACCCAGAGGTGGCTGCTGCACATATCTGCAGTAAACATAGTTACCAGGCGAATCTGGTGCCAAACGTAGATCTACACTTGGTGCTTTATTGTACCAGCAGGGGTTCCTTTCATGGCAGCTGGATTTCCTGATACAGAATCTGCTCCTGATCGTTTTTTACAGCAATGACACAGAACCTCTTTGAAGGCTGCACGGAACTGTCTGAAAATAACAAGTGACGAGGTAGTACCAAAATACAAAGAGTACTAAGAGGGTCCATTTGAATATTGTGAGAAATGTTTCAAATAAATATAGTTCTTTTGTGTGTGATTATTGCAGATTTCTAGTCCTGTATGGACTGTGGTGCCCCCTGGTGGATTGAGTGTACAGTCTACTGTTCCCACTTCACACATGTCAACTAATACCCCCTTTGAGTTATGTTTTCTGCATAGATTTCCTCCAAATTTATCATGAGTATAATAAAAATAAATATTTGGAGGTAAAAACATTTCAGTTTTTATTGCCTCAAGTCAATCATCATTATTTCGGGTGATTCTGAGACGGAAAATACATAGATATTGATTTTTTGGTGTTAAATACATTATGGCAACTCCTAATTTTGTTTACAACCTCGTACAACATGTATCTTAAGGTATACAAAAAATTAATATCCTGAGAAAAAAACTTCTTGTGATGTAGCCCGAATAATTTTAAATATAAATCAAAATTATGAAAATTTCTGTCACATACTCTCACATGTATTATAATGCAGAGGAGGGGAGATATATGTAAAATTTTAACCCCTCTTTTCTCCTGAATGCAACACAGCATCAATTCGGTGCATCCACAGGTCTTTAGAAGGGATACCTATCTACAATCTTATGGCATTAGTTTATTCCACTAATTTGTAAGAAAGATCACAAATTTGTTTTAATTGAAGTTGTATATACATTGAATCATGCATCTCAGTATAACACTATGGTGTGACAAGGTGTCTGTGAGTGTATACTAAATAGCAATACGGCTCTGTACATGTATGCAACACAGACGGGGCAGTCATGGTTAGCTGTCACCTGTCGTATATATTGTTGAAAGTGTATTCCAGCCATCCATTGACTTATTGTCAAGGTGTGTAGAGAGAAGTCAGGAAAGAGGAGATACATAAATGAATCTTTAATACAATAAGTTTTATTGGCTAATTCATTATCATGAGTTATAAGCATTTCCCTTTGACCACTTACTCTGTTAATTGATCTAGGGAGTATGTGATAGGATATCCATAGCATAACAACCACCTCTGGAGTGCAGTAATCTACATGTCCATGTGTAGTTTTAGCAGATCACCAGTGGGATCTGGTGGAAACTGTATGTAACTATACCTACTGAAGGTCTTTATCATCTCCATTCTAGCAATGTTGTGCTTGTTATGGCCACTGAATTACCTGTTTTCACAAGTCATCAAAACAGACTTGAGACATTCAAGCTGATTTACCTCCACCAGTTATATCATTCCTCCATCAAGCTTCCCTTTAGGAACGGATCCAGGAATTTTGGAAAGGGGAGGCATGGAATAGGCAAATAGGGGGGGGAGGGCTGTAGCCTACTATGTGAGTGGGGGGTGGGGAGTGGGGGCGGCGGGTAATCCTACGTGGCAGTCTATGAAACTACTATACTACCAAAGACATGCTCTTTGATAAACAGGCACACAGACAAACACTCAAACATACACTAACAACTTCCTCCCTTGTATGATATTCATAGCAATACCATGAACAGGGGTAGACACTAACGCTGGCCCGGGAGCCAATGGCCCGTAATTTTGGGTCCGGGCCCGTAGTTTTCTTCAGATTTACCTTCCCATGGGCCCGGGTGGCCCACAGGAAATTTGGCAAGAGTATTACTGATCAGTATAGACATGTAATATGTCGTTGGAAAGAGAAAAATGTGAGAAAATGAAGCAATTTGGTGTCATTTTAACATTGGTATATAAGGAATCTATATGACTTTCTCTTTAAAAAAAGTAAAATATATTCCCTGGCCCACAGCTAAAAGTCCGGGCCCCTAGATTTTTGGAGCTACGGGCCCGGGTGGCCCACAGCTGAAAAAGTTAGTGTCTATCCCTGCATGAAGTAGGGGAATTTGTAGCTAAGTGTTGAGGGAAGGGTAGAAATATAGGGAGACGTATGCATGTGCAGGAGGTGTTGAATAAAGCACTTGATAATGCTTGTGTTAAGTTGGGAGTAATACACCAACCAAAGGGGTTATTGCAGGATTTGATCTATATGTAGCCTGGTCTTGTCAATCCTCCTCTCCCCATAATGCATAAGATCAATATAGATAAATAATATTTTGTACAATTAGAACTTCCAATATTGCATTGCATCAAATGTGTCTCCACAAGTATGTTGAGATAACTGTTAGATCTAAATGTCTGTGTTTGCCTTTATCAAAGAGCATACATAGTGGTAGTAGTAGTAGTAGTAGTGGTCTGCTCCCTGGGGCTGCTGCCGGGGGCTGCTGCCATACACATGCTGGTGTGCTGGACGGAGAGAGCAAGCGGGGGTAGGGGGGTCTCTCCAGGCTAATTATAATGTAAAAAACCATTATGTACCAAAAAGTACAGACCGATACTGGAAGAACAAATAACCAATATATTAATAAGAATTAGTATGCAATTAAAACCGTCCTAAATTATAAGAGACCAAAAAGTTAGGCCACAGACTTATCAAAGACTGATTAATCAAGGTCTTACTGTAAGAACCTGGAAATGATCTTTTACCACAAACGATGCTATCTTTGGGGAGGTAAAGATGCTGTATTTCAATTCTGCCACAATATCTACCCTGTGTTGTTCCATAATCTGCTGGAATGCATGCCCTTGTTGGTTTGGGACAGGTGTGAAGACAACAACACTATATAGTATCTGCAACTAACCAGGACCTTAGTTGGAGGAAAGTTTGATGATGCCAACAAGCACACATCCCAGTGGGCTAGGACCAACTTAGGTGACTGACTGGGATTGGGGACAAGTTCAATTTGTGATGTATGGTTGGTGGCATCTGGTTCGCTATTGGTTACTATGCCCAAAGTATCAGATTCTTTCCAGCTTGTTAAAAAATGTTCCAGGCAATACCTCTATTTTCAGATAATACACTGATGGAAGCTATGCCTCTATCATCATATACACAAAATTGTTGACTGGAACTAACAACTCAATCTTAAAGTTGATTCAGGATGTTCACCAAAGCCATACCTCTCTGCCTACGTCTGCACTTCATTCAGATTCTTGTTATTTTGATCACAGTTGATGTTTTTACCCAATATGGCCAATGTGTTAAATAGAATTAAAATTTTATTCTATCCATTGATGATCCCCTGTGAAAGACCATGGCTGGGCTCTATGGGTCCCCATTTCTGAGCTCTTGTTGTCCATAGAGACCCATTCCCTATATACTATACTGTTACAATATGGGAACATATTTAGGTGGGATTTAGAATTTGTAAATGGTAAATGGATGGTAAATCTGTATTTTCTGACCTCAGAGAATTCTGAATGTTTATAAACTTGAATCATATCTCCATACTGATTAGGGCTAGAGATTTGCTATTGTTTAATATAACTAAGAGAGTGCACATAAACATCACTCCCTTTAATTTTTATGAAACCTGGTGGCAGGCATCTAATTAAATACCCAAACCTGCAGATATGTGCATAGGCAAGGGAAAAGGGTACTCCCCTGGTGGCTAAAATCAGAACTAACCCCACAGGGACTATTCTTTCTGCTTGCCTGCTCACATATATGTTTGTCCCTTGCAAATGCTTGAGTTCATATTACTGGTCTCACAAAATGTTATGTAAGTCTCCTTCCCAAATCTCATCCCTATGCTTATTGGAAACAAATCCGGAAAATATCCTATTTTCTGGTAGTAATCTAAACAGCCCTCAGCAGTGACCTCATTAAAAATTCAAAATGGCTGCCATTTATCTTTTCACACATAGTAAATTCAAATTCTCTGATCTTAGAAACATATATTTTGAACCTTCATTTGTATCTCTATGTTGATTAGAAACAGAGATGTGTTATTTCATGCATTTTAACGACTTTTTGGTGGCCATTTTGAATTTTACACTCTTCTTTGAAACTTCAAAACTAAGAGACATGTTCTATTGGGTAGATCTCTCCATGCTGATGTTAATAGAGCCATCATATGTGTGAATATGATGATTTGTTCCATTTTTATAGCAGTTTTCCTGTTTGACCTGGTTTAGTGGCGGCCATGTTGGATTTGGGGCACTTCCCCAGGCGGGATCGCCAGAAACAATTCTTTTCTGGAAAGTACATATATCAAAGAGGTGAAAACCACTGAGAAACCTTTTCTTGCAATTTTGTTGAGACTAGGCTATATATTTCCTTTCGTTTACTGGACTATAGTGGGCATCCGGAAGGCTACATCGTATTCCATCAATAATCGACTCAACTGATCTTTCTGGTCCCCCGTCACCAGCTCGAATCGTCCACCAACTTTTGAAGTTCTGGAAGCAAATCGAATATCCCCCCAAGGTTCGGTTAAGTATTTTCTGAGAGTAAACTGGTGCTTGCCTGTGCAACGATCACCTCACCTCCAGGATTTGAAATAGGAATCTAATTCCTGCTGCCACTGCCAAAGAAAGTATCTGCACTCTTGAGTCCAATGGACGCCAATCTCACCACATCGGGTTGGATTACTGCCATTTGGTCCCGGAAGATACTGTCACTCGAAAACAGAACATCACAAGTCTGTCTTCGAGGTATCTTAACCGTCTGTACCACCCAGGCTACAGAAGATACCTTTCTCAATACACATTGTACGGCCATCTTGTATGGATGTTCTATCTTCAACATCCCCTTGCAAGGTTCCAACATTTCCCCGTACAATGCAGCGAAATCTTATCCAATGATGCCAACATCAGTTAGATCAGCCATAGTAGGCAACAGCAGGTAATCCAGTCCACCTATATTGACTTAAAAAAATGCTTTACCAAACATCTGCATGCAGCTACCGTCGGCCGAATGAGCTTTTACCCTCGTTTTGAGGTTATCCTGCTCCTCAGCTACAAGATCATGGAATCTTTTGGAGATCATAGAGTGACTAGCTCCAGTATCGACCAAAAATTCCGCAGATCTACCCTTCACTGCTACAGTCAAATACCACCTTTTCCAATCAAGTGATGATGGGTTCACCTTGAAACATTTGAAATCCTTGGTAACACCAAGATCCACCCCTCGCCGCTTCAAATGTTTCAGGCAGGGGTGATCCGGGGACAATCGGGTACTGCTGACCAGCTTCAGCTCCTGTATCCAACTTGCCACTTTCCCAGTACTTCCTTCCCGGACGTCTTCTTTACTGGGTTCACTGGACCTCCCTGGAAGGAACTGATCAGGTCCCTCCTCCAAGCTTCTGGTTTCTTCTGTACTTCAGACTTCATCGTTTGCACCGTTGGTGATAGGCTGGCACACATTCACCTCAGGGGTTACTTCCTTGCCATCCTGAGCAACCCCCTCTAGTTTTCCGTCTTCTTATCTTCAGGTTTCTTATCTTCAGGACATTCTGCTGCAAAGTTTCCCAGTGCCTGACATCTATAACACTTCCGGCTGGTTTTATATTCCTTTGGCTTCGTAATTTCTCACTGCAGGTTGTTGATTTCCCGAAATCAGGTCAGTCAACCCTAACAGAAGTTCTTCCACAGAACTAGGAGTTGAGGGTGTAGGAGGTGTTTTCCTGTCCGCCTTCGGATAGCGCTTCAAATTCCAATTGGAATAAGATTTGCCGCTGTTCTTTTGAGAAACCGCGTCAATCTCCTCCTCCCTTCAAGAATCTTCTTGCTCTGAATCAGAGGTAGGTGGATTATGCACCACACTGGAAGTTCTCGAAAACACTTTTGAAGATAGCAGATGCCGTTTCCATCTCACCTTCCATTCCGTTTCTATGGCCATGAACAAATCAGAGAAGTTCCAGCTTTCCAACTATCACAGGCTGCTGCTCGTTCATCAGAATCTCTCAAGCCTTCAATGAATTGCGAGAACTAATCATCAAGAAACTGAGGGTCATCTAATTGCCATTTTGGTCTAGCCTTTTGTAGAAGACTTTGCAGTTCTAGGCCAAACACACAATGAGACTCATTTGGTTTCTGAGTCCTCTTTCGACACAGACGAAGAGAATCTTCATTACCCACATTACTGATCAGGTAACTGGCGCATTCCACCAACTGGGTAAACGATCCGGCACCATGCATTGTTCTTCATCTCGAAGCGGCTAACTTGCCAGGCCTATTTCTGAGCGCTCGAAGTAGCTCGTCCAACGATTCCTGCTCCGACTAACTGTTGTACCTCATATCCTCCATGAAGTCCGCAAACCATTCCTGCCATTGCTGTCTGCCAGTGAAAAAAATCTGAGTGCTTGCCGTCAGTCTTGCAGCATTATGGTTGTCGCTGTGCAACAAATGTGACTGTTCAACGCTCCAATCTACGATATCGGCATTGTCGGTATGTCTGCTTACACAATCAACCCCAATCTTAGCAATGCAGGGATTTGAATAGTAAATCAGTTTTATCCCTGGGCATCGATTCACACCGGGAAACTCGTCTACCTGCATTGGTAGGAGACCTCCCTGTCCTCCCAGTAGAGGAACTCGAACGTTCATTCTAATCAGACCTTGTAGATCTATCCTTAGAACCGAAACGGCTGGTTCTATCATGAGAACCTGACCGGCTGGCAGGATTCGAATTGTCATCATCATATGACATTGCAGTCTGTCTATGACCAGATGACCTTCCAACTCCATTCGAACCTCCTGTGTTAAAGGTCACCCGTCTGGTTCTTCCTCTGGATGAGGGAATGTCACCCCCACCGGATGATGAGTCGTAGACTCCATCATTGACATGGTCGAATCCGGCAAAACCGGGATGAGAACTCTCCTTATCACGTCTTGACTGTAATTCCTCCAGTTCACGGGCTACAGATTCATGTTCTTCCATCATAGCTTTGGTTGCCTCCCTCAAAGTCTCATGGAGCTCATCCCAATCCTGTACGGCTTGGTCCTGACGCCGCTCAAGGATCGCAGTTCTTCGGCTCAGGGCATCTTGTTGTTGGGAGAATTGATCTTCCATCTGAACAAGTTCTGCCCTTTTCAAATCTAAGGGACCTTGTTTTTCCATCGTTTCTCCATCCAACTCCTCATTCTTCATCTGGAGTTTTGCTAATTGATGACTCAAGGCTTCAAACTCTGCATTCATCCTGTCCATCTCTGCAATCCTTGCTTCTTCGAACAGACTTTTTTCTTCTGCGAAGTTACGATGTGTGACCTCTTGTCTTTGATGTAGTTCAGCATGTAATATACTCATGCCCTGAGTAGGCATTGGAGCCACATGCCTCTTCGAACCGCCAGTTTCGAACAACAAATCCTTGGAAAATAAGAAGGACGAGAATCATTCCTTAATAGTAACATCAATATGTACATTAACACACCTTTTAGCTTTATAGTTTGATGGAAGAACTAAATGATTCTTAGATGATATTACTTGGTTGGGGGGGGGGGGTAGACTACAACTGTTGTAATACTAGTTGTTATTGCTGGTCACATTATAATTAATTTACTCCAAATTAATGTATATATTATCAGGGGCATCATTGATGAATTGCAAAATATACACCCATTGTTTTTACAAGGAACTTTTTCTGTGTATATAATTACCCCATAATTATATAAGTATAATGCTACCGGTATGATTAGTCACAGTTGGTTTATATGTATTACTTAGGTTTATACTAAGCCTACCTGGCCTGCTGGCTCTGTATGCCCCAGGTCAGGGTCAAGGTCTCCTTGTTCACTGGACCATAACCAACTAACAGGGATCCACACCTGTGTATTTTTTCTTTTTTTTTACATTGATAAATAAGGGGTGGTTAATTCTACCCAAATTGGTCAATCAATTATCTATTGTTGTTGTTTATCATCATCGCTCAGTAAGGTCAACTTTATACAGCCTTTTTCAAAGCTCTTTTGAAGTACTCTTATTTCAGAAACTCTTATTTTAGAAAGAATCATATTCCATTCTCTCACATCACTGACTGGGGGGGATTTTCTTATTCTCTCTGTATGTGTTAATAAGTAACAATAAGTGGCCCATCAGCTGCTCTAGTTTGCCCATTATTAACCAGATCTAATGCTCCAATGCAAATCATTCTGTAGCATAATACTCCCTGTAAATACTTTCTTCTGAGGTCTATGGGGACTATACTAGCCTTCTCATGTAACTTCTTAATTGAGATTTCAGTAGGATCATGTATCTGAAAGCATACTCTAAGTAGCTATACCAATGAGAGGCCCGCTTCTGTTGGGTGGCTGTGCCTACTGTTTACTCATGCCTGCATGGGCTGTGTTTTTCCCTACCACTGGGATTCTCCCCCCTACAATTCAATAGATGAGGGAATCCCCTGATGTCATATACATATGTAAATCCCTTAGCCAATTAGCAAACTTTCTTAGCTACAGTTTGGTGGGCGCCACTTAAAAATTTGATGGTGTAATCCCAAAGATCTCAACATAGTAACTTAACATATTTAGATTTTTGGTAACAGTTCAGAATATCTATCCTGCGCTCATTAGCCCATATATACATTATAAAGAGAAGAACAATGGCTTTCTATTGATGCCTAAACTGTCCTGCTAAGTGGTATTTATAAACCGCAGGTTGGCTGTATTTAAATCACAGTTTCCTTTATACCCCACCTGCCTACTATAGACCGGACACATGGGGATGCACCCTGGAAAAAGCCGTGAAAATTGTGCATGGCTAGGTCGCGGTCACACCTAGTGTGGTAGGTAGTGTGCTGGCAGGGGGTCCATGTAATACCTCTATTCTAATGGAGATTTCCTCCAATAGATTACCCTTTTTTTGATGAATAATCTTGAATTATGTTGGTTCTAGACATGCTAGACACTAAAATAAAACAGATTTGTCATCCTAATGGCATGGAGCATCGATACAAATACAGATTATGATAATATAATATGATTCTAATTTCTCTCTGGTTATGCTACTCTAAGTGCAGTATTTTGTAGAATTTGCAGCCTCTTCTGCTCAGCAAAAGCTAAACCAGGGAAGAATAATACACTACTATCAACATGAGGCAAGAGCATTGACTTTAATACAATTACCGATACATCATCATTAAAAAAGCTTCTAAAGTGTCCCATAATCCAAATCTTATGATTAACTCTACTTATAACCTTATTTAATTCCTTTTTGAAAGAGACATTACTTTCTAGTGTTATACCTAAATATTAATAACTATCTACCATTTCTAACTTTTTACCTTTAACTTCAAGGTTACCTAGCCTCCTATATCCTTTATATGTATACAGCATAGCATGTTTTAGAAGCATTAATTGTTAACTGATTTTTATCACAATAATCAACCAGAATATTGAGATCCTGCTGCAAAATGAGTGTTATATCATCAATTGAATTACCCTCTATATATAAGACAGTGTCAAAATTAACCAATACAAAGTCATTCATTGTCATGAAATCCTTATTATCGCTAGGAAGGCACATCATTGGGAATAAATTATACTCTAGGTCTAAATAATAAGGTTTTAAATACATTTTGCACAGAAAAAAAAAGTCTGGCCTTTCACCAAAATTACATTTTGCAGGATTGTTCTCTAATGATGCATCTAAACAAATATGTGGCCTGTTCAAACATACCTTGAATCTATTGTCATCTCCCTGCATTTCTTGATGCTGGCACGCAGGCTGCGTACAGCAGAGATGTAGTTGAAGCATAAGATGGGCACTGGTAGAACTAAGTAGACTACAAAATCGTAGACTTTAGGGACCCATGGGTCGTAGGTTGCAGTCGAAGTGCAAAGATATTTTGGATTATCAGTATAAATATGAAACTGTAAAAGATCAACATGTATTCCCACAAATGTCCAAGGTAAGGTGTTGATGGGGGATTGGGTAACCACCCTCTCACGAGTTTGATCACACAATTCGGCATTATATCCCTCCTGTGGTACACATACACAGAACGTCTCTGTGATGGTTCGATCCCAAGTGCAGCCTGCTTTCTCTCCTGGTAAATAGGATTCTCCCATGCCCTCCTATGGAACATCATAGTCCAAAATCTCCTATAGTGCTTCTTCCTCTATTTAGCATTTCTATCTGCAGGGTCGTGGTTTTGTACCTCCCACCATTATTGCCTGTGTGTCTCACCTGCAATACATGGTTGGCACAAACAGTACGGGCATCTGTCACTCCCTGGGACAGGGGGGATATAATAATCTGGTACCTCCTGAGTACTGCTCCCTGCATTCGATATATGCACAGCAGAGATATCCCATTGATTGTCTTCATATAACCTCTGTATAGCTCCAAAGTGAGAGGATGGAACTTTTAAGTTCACATATGAGTCCTCTGGTGGTGTATCTCCTCCTGCGGCCATAGCTATGGTCAAACTATGTGTGCTGTCAGTCAGAATCGAGTACAACCACCCCCCCCCCACCCCCCACAACAACCATATATCCATTCCCACCAGCCCATACCACCAAGCCGTTTCGATTAGCCGGTATGAGCGCATGTTGTCACCCCCCCCCCCCCCAGGGAAATCCTGTAACACCAGATTGTCAACCACGGCTGTGCCTCGTCCTCCTTCACTCTCCCTGACCCCTGTGCCCATAACCCCGCATGTCCCGTCATCCTGCCTTGTAGGAGTGTACATAACACTAAATATGTTTCTTGTGCACCAGTAAAAACCGGGACCAGTAACAAAGGAAATAAACGGACCTGTTTCAAGTATGATTACCATGTGGATTAACAAGTCTTTTATTCCATCAATATAAAGTTACACCCCCCCCCCCGTGGATTCCTTACAAAGCTGGACGTTCAACCTCAGTAATAAATACTTTGTCAACACCACAGAAATACGCAAACACTGTCTCCTAGAGGCAATGCCGATTTAGTGAGGAAAAGTCCCATCCCTACCCCTTTCGATATAACCCCTTCAGGTATCCCGTGTTATGCTTATGTAATTATTGAGCAAACTCATAATACGATATATACAACCCTGGCAGACTCACTGACATTACCCATGGAGACACGTGTTTCTGAGCGCCACAAGCCACCGCTAATTGGCCACAAACGTCTCTGTCAGTTCCACCCTCACCCCCCCTCTCCGCCACACACACACACACAGAGGACACCATCAGCTCACCCCAACATCACTTACACCTGACCACCCACCACATCCAGCCAATACTGGCTAATTCAGATCTGCCATCTTTCGTGAGACTAGATGAATGGCACTGGGGAGTGATTTGTAATGTGTTTGCTGATAACAGCATAATTGTGATGCCTCGTACACAGGGAGTACACTACCCTTCTGATGAGCCAGAAGCTGTCAGAGAACGATATTTGAAGCAGAGATTATCTGGAAAAAAGAAGCCATCAGGTATTTTGAAATATACCTGTGAGGATGAAGCTGAGAAAGTCCTACTGGCTACACAACTGGAGGCTGTGAGACAACACATGAATACAAATCACCATGGCAGTGTCTCAAACTATACACTGTTGAGTACTATACTGCAGCTCTACCTCAATGCCAACTCCACAGCCGACAGTGAATCAAAGGAAGTTGAATATATACCACCAAGTATCTTTGTGGATAAGGATAAAGGGAATGACAAAATGTTCATTACAAGTGCAGAATCAATCAACCATATGGGGAGGATTCTAGGACAACACAAAGGATGCACTGGGGTACCGAAGCTGCACAGGATCAACCACAAGGGGCACGTTGCTATGTGTCAGATAAAGTGTGCTTCCTGCGTGTTCCAGACTGGGTGGAATTCGTCTCCATACCTCACATCATCTGAAACTAATATGCCCCGGTTTCTGGTTAATCTGAAAATGGCACATGCCTATCTGACATCTGGACTTCGACCAGCACAATACAATGTGCTGTTTGAAGCTACAAGTCTCGGGACTCTGACTTCTGATAGGACTACTGCAGTGAAGAAGATTCTTTCTCCACTTGTCATTGAGGCAACCAGCCACTCAAAGATGGATGCCCTGCATGAGGAGATCGCCAGTACTGACAACATTATGGATGGGATAGACATTATGACAGATGCACGCCATGGTACAAGGAAGAATGCTAAGGACACCGATGTAATCTGCCTGGGCGAGAAGACCCACAAGTGCCTGTGGAGTGGTCATATCACTAGAGGTCGTGACCCCTGCACTCAAAGGCACGAGACACTGGGTACAAAGGACATGTATAAGCATTTTGATGACAAACAATGTGCTATCAACATACATGCACATGACAGCAATCCTTCTGTAACTAAGTATGTCCGTGATGAGAGATCCCCTACTATCAATCAGAAGGATGTATGGCATCAGACATCAAAGATTCCAGCAAAATGCAAGAAGATAGGTTCAGGTACACTGAAATCAAAGGGTAAAACATGGCACCCACAGCTCGATGACAAGTACCACTCAGTGAAGGTACATGTCAACTGGTGTATCAGGAACTGTCAGAACGACCCAGAAACACTGAGAGCAAGGATAGACATGTAGCCGGCATTTGATAGGATGGTGTACGATAACTTGATTGAGCTGACATGGGACAGACATCCCATCACAGACTATCACATGAACTGAGCTATTGTATGAATACGTTGAAAATCGAACGAGTGTTATCCAATAACATTCACACAAAATCTCACATTCTAGGTGTGTTTTCTTGTGATACCATCCATAGTCATCCTGTAAGGAGCACCTGTTTTGTGAGCAATACAGACCCACAACATTTACCTGGTGCACATTGGGTGGTTTTCTATGTGTCAGAAGCTGGTGTTGTATACAATGTCGATTCATTTGGTTTACCACCATTGAGCACTGCATTTATATTGTTTGTAAAGATTTCAAATCATGTCAAGTGTCAAAGCAACCATATACAATTACAACACACATCTGCAGTAACCTGTGGACTTCATTGTATTAACTTTTTAGAAGAAGTGTGTTGAACCGAAAAGCCAAAAAGATGTGTCCTGAAAATGAGAAGAAACCCAAAGTTAAGCAATCGGTTGGTCAATCAACATGCTGCCATCCGAAAAAGAAAACTCCTCATCAGTTGACATGTATGGAGCGATTAGAGCTTGTACAGAAAAATGTATATTGTCTTGCTGAAATGGTGCTGGAGCTAACTACTATTGTACAGAATCTGCTGTTGAGGATTTCACCATTGGTGCCGCCAAAAAGAAAAGTTCTTGGAACTTTCTGGAGTCTGTGTTGAAAATGTTATAAAAGTGGATGAATAAAAAGAATAAAATCAAACTTGTATAGTTGTGTTTTTATTTAATTCCTTTACTTGAAATTTTTTTCTCAAAAAAAAAGAAGATTTCTCTACCTAATCCGGCTCTCTGAATGTTTTATTCAGTTAGTTCACACCCTCATTTGCATAATAGGCCCCTCGGCTTTTGAATAATAATTAGTCACGTGACCAAATGCTCTACGCTCATTTGTTTAGAAACTAGGTCACATCCTTATTTGCATAATGAGTAGGTCATGCGATCGAATGCTGGCCTGTGCTTGCATCTTTGATACTGTGGCATCACTCTTACCTTGCATTGATTGAGTATATCTTTATTCTCATGACAGGGATTTTATATCTCAAGGAAGGATATATGTATGTATCTAGTATGTATGCGACATTTTATCATTTAGTTCTCACCTTTCAAAGCTGAGCGTTATCAGATGGTTGACTGCAGCAAACTGTGTTAACTGTTTCAGGGTTCTTATGGCTGCACAGCCCACAGGTCCTAGAACGGGATTGGTGACGGTGGCGAGAAAGGTATCAAGGAACTGTAATAAATGTAGTTCATGTGCATAACAATTCAATAATGTATGATGGTTACATTGACATTTAATGGGAGAAATACTATCAGCTTCTGATACAGCTAGTGTCATGTTGGGTCATCATTAGCTAGTTAGAATGTATGTGATATGCAGCCATAATATGCATGACAATTGACGATTAGGTGTGTAAGTTGGGATTATTGTACAACAACGTTAACACTACTGCAGTACTACCCAGTATAGCTTTCAAACCAGCTCTCTGAGGTAAGCTGCAGTGTGTATTCCTGTATACCCAAGCGGTAGAGGAGCGCCACTGGTGGTGATTGTAGGTATTAGTTAACAAGTCTGGACATGCATTGTGCTCGATGATAATCAGCAATAATATAGTGTTGTATGTGTTATCCCCGATATGTAGATGTTTATTGATAGCAGTTAAGTATTCATAATATCACGCTAGAAAAATTGCATTCATAATATCCTCTTGTTGTTATTGTATACACCTAGTTTTTCTTTATAAACTAATGTAGGGGTTTCATATGCGTATAACTCGAACACAGGTTCCAAATTCGGTTTGAATGCAACAGGTTTTTATTCGATCACAGCCTCAAAAGTACACGAAGGTTTATACTCGGTTCACTTGGTCTTTCAACCATTCGAAGACACACAGGATTCTATCGATAGTTCAAAGCATTAGCAATACCGGACAGTCAAGCCCTGTGCCAGCATGGCTGGTGCAGGAGCCATAATGTGGGAGGGGTGTAGGTGCCCCTGTCAAAGCGAAGGTACGAAAGGTGTGGGTCAGAGCTCGTCCTGGGACGAACTCTCTGAGGTAGCCAACCTCGGCCTCTTATATACCCTGAGCGCGGACCAAGCAGTGTCGACGTGGCACTCCTCCGTAGCGCCGTCTGGAGTGCCCTGCTTGGCTCCGCTACCGGATAACCGAAAGGACATGGCTTAGGTGTTGCCACCTAGTGTCCGTTGGAGGCACTTGCCGCTCTGACTCCACGGACCTTATATATACACGTATTATTCGTGCCCCTACATCACCCTCACCAGATTATAACAAGGGTCGAAATACATCTGATATAATATAATATACTCGAATATAGGAGAATAATATCAGTGTACATGATGACAATACCGGGGTACATTTAAAGGTACGATATACGTTTTATACATACATGTAGAAAGTACAATTTTAGATTTAGACTGACCTGCTACACCAAACAACACTTACATTTCTATGTACATAACAGGGATCCTACAGATCCAACACTATAACGACAAGATAGATACGTGAGTATCCATCTCTAATAAAGATATGAATATACGAATATATATGTCCTATACTATTTCTAGCTACAGTGATCACAGATCTGTATGGTTTTTGTTGAGATACAATATTGATTACTACATTAATCATATTAAGGTAGGTTAAGAGTGCACGATATGTGACTTTCTAGGACGGAATGACACAGAAGTAATGGCTCGAAAATATTTATGTGGGCGAACCGTCCCTGGAGAGGTAATTACGTAAACTATTAGAATTATGAAATACTTGGAACCAACATAGGAGTGACATTAACTCTTATAATCAAGGAATGTAGTAATATTAGCCTCTACATGAGGCAACCGGTATATGACTCTATAGATATACTCTCGAAATCCGAATACCAGTTGTTATGTCCAAAAAGAAAATTTTTGGAGATAAGGGTAGGTATCGAACATTATGTACAGTTTTGGTTCGAATCATAGTATATAGCATAAGTGATACTCCTTAAAGTATGAACAACGAAGACATTTCTTGACAATTATGCATTTTACACCTGGCTTATGGTTCTTTTTCGAATCATGACCTTAATCATGGACGTTGTTTTTTTTATAATAACAACACAATTATTACAATCTCATCGAAACATCATATGCACAAGTCATCAAACACACAACTGAACAACCGAACACCCAAGTTATCTTATGAGTCCTTCACTAAGCTCAAGAGCTCTTCGAGGGACCCACTCCATTGGGTGAGTCCTATCCCGAATACTCGAATGAACTTAACGTTCAGCGCCTTCATAGTATTGGCCTGATCGTTCAAAGTGTCTTCCGCAGCTTTTTGGAAGGCACGAGCTGTTGAGAGTTCCTTCTTTGATTGTGCCAGCTGCTTGGTGAGTTCGGTCACCCTATCTGGCTCCGATTGTTCGTCAATCCGTTGTCGTTCGAAGATCTTCCTCAGCCTTTCGACCTCCTTGCCCTGCATGGTGATGGCGTAGTCGGCTGATGCCCTTGCCACACCGGCGGCATATCGCTGCATGCCAGCTAAGTGCTCCTGCAACCATCGTTCGTATAGCTCCTTATGCAACACTGCATCCGGAGCCTTCACAGGCTCGAAGTAGTCTTTTGGAAACTGTACCCTCGGCCGAATGTTCTCACCACTTATCATCAGGTCATACCACCTATCAGGATCAACTGCCGATTCTTCACGAACGTTCGGCTTATAGGGCACGGTGGCTGCGGTGGTAGTGGTGGTGAACATGGTGGCAGCAACAGTTGCTGCTTTCCCTCCTCCAGTGGTTGTCGTTGGTGTGGTGGTAACTGGGTTCGAAGTGGTCACTGGAACCGGGTCCACCACAGGCTCAGTCTTCATGGATGATGAATTCGCACTAGTGGCAGGGGTTTTATGCCCCACCGACTTTGTAGAACTGTCAGCCTTCGGTTTCACCTCATCTACTGCCCGAGGAGTGAGGATGGTGGTCGTCACCACCAAGTCCTTCTTCCCAGGCAGCACAAAGTGATCCGAATCCCCCATCTCCACGTTCCGGGAGTCCGGTTGGCGAAGGGCATCCCCTACAGAGACACCCGTGGGGAGATTTTTGTACGGATCCTTCTCAGTCTGTACTTCCGGACCAGGAAAGGCCATTGGGATGAATCTCATCCTGGGAAAATGATGATGTTATTGAAGTAGCCAAAACAACAACAAAACACTATACATGGCTGGACTTGACTAATACTTGTACTAGCGTTACCCTAAAACTGACCTGTTGTTTTAATGACTCATGATGGATAGAGGTATGATTTAGTACTTTAAATAGGTCTGTGTCGTGGAAGCATCATGGTATGCCATTTTTTAAGATAGTTGTGTCAAATCTTGCAGAGAGCACCTTGCTGTTGGATGCAATGTCCTCTTCTTGATCAGTATACTTATCCTGGTGTAAGCGTGTCTAGCAACCCGTTCTCAGTTGAGGGTCAATCTGTTGGTGAAGTCATCCTGATTTACAATTCACATGTTATTTTTACTTATTTTTCCTAATTTGTACTATATTAATTTATGTCTCTGTTTTTTTGTCAAAATGTGTTATCATCAAAACTTCATTATAGTATGAAGGTAAAACTAATAAGCTGTCAGCTATTTGAAAGCTCCATAATATGCCTTTACATCTTTATATCGCCTGTATATATATCATCTTTATATCATCATAATCAAATGTGTTATCAAACGTGAGGACTTGGAAAACAAGGTATCATCATTGTTTATTGTCATAAATTCCACATGTATACCCTGTGTTCTTGACAATAAAAATCTTTACAAACCTAAAAAAAAGGGTACTCAGCCCTGCTAGCCAGGTTACCAGGGGTCAGTGGACGAAGGGTTTGTAGTTGGGAACGACCCTTGGGGGCTGAGAAGTCCGGACCATAGTCAGGACGCAAGTCCTGCAGTGGGGACCGGTGCTCAATCGTTGTCGCGCGACCTCGAGCTGCAGTTGGAGCTCTCGGAGCCGGAACCTCCGATTTGACCTTTTTACAGTCAGGTTCGGAAGTGGCTGGACTCCTGGTTTCACTTCGTTTCCCCGGAAGGGGGTTGGCCGCTCTCCAGTCGTACAACTCCTTGTACAAGGTGCTGTTCAAGTCCAGTCGACCACGTCGATCTGTACGCTGGAAGACAGCTGACTGCTTCGAATTCCTGGTCAACTGGACCTTTCCGAATTGGAAGGTCTCAGTAGTATAGTATGTATCGGAACGGGACTATAGTTAACTACTGTTTATTACTCAATCGACCTGCAGCCAATCAGAGGCCTCCATTTGGTCACGTGACCCCCTCATTTGCATAATTACGTAATAGACCACGCCCCCTCATTTGCATAATTACGTAATAGGCCACGCCCCCTTGATCACCAGCCAATCAGGGGCCACCATTTGGTCACGTGACCCCCTCATTTGCATAATAGGCCACGCCCCCTTGATCACGTGACCCCCTCATTTGCATAGTAGACTACGCCCCTTTGATCACCAGCCAATCAGTGGCTTCCATTTGGTCACGTGACTCCCTCATTTGCATAATAATGGGTCACGTGATCCCCCTCATTTGCATAATAGGACCACACCCCTTTGGTCACGTGACCGGAAGCGCTCTTTATTTGGAAAATAGGCCACACCCCCTTGGTCACGTGACCTGACCCCCTCCCTCATTTGCATAATATAGACAATAGACAGACTACGCCTCTCTTTTGGTCACATGACTTGGACTAGCTAATGAGAGGCTTCTATAAGGGGGGAAGGGAGGGGAGGGGGGGGAGGGGGGCACTTTAAGATGCATGGGGAGGGGAGGGGGGGGGAGGGGGGCACTATTTATGGGGTGGGCAGGCACTTGGGGGGGAGGGGGGCTTTTGGGGTCTGCTCGGGAGAAAAAAAAAAAAAATTATCTGATCTCTAGGGAATCGCTTCCTCCCTACCCCCCTTTAGGGGGGGTAGGGAGGAGGCGAGTCGGAGGTGACTGTAGAGGAGTTTTTCGGTGACTTGATGACTTTCAAACGACTGTACTGATAGTTGATGAATTTGACTTTTTGACTTGAATATTTCTTGCGACTTTGCGAAAGCGACTTTGCGGCTCGTAACCCGCTCAAATAAAGAGGTGACTTTGTAACCTCAGGGGGGAGATCTTTCTACACCACCACAGAAAAAGATCTCGGTTGATTGGCTGAACGCGGCGGGTATGAGTCATCATGGGGCCCTTGACGGGTGGGTCTTCCCCATGCAGCCGTATGTCGAATTTAAGAAATGCCCGTGTCACACGTCACTAAGGGAGAAAACGTTTTTTGAAAATATTTAGAACCCGAATTTGAGCATTCTGGTACATTTTTAAGGACCCAGACACCGCAAAGCCGGGTACCATCCAAGAAAAAAAAGAAAAAAAAAAAATTTGGCGAAATGCTTAGGTTTGAAATGGTACTTTTTCTGATGCACTCTTCGAACATTTTTTTTTCCTCATGTCACTATGGTCCATGTCACATGTCGGACTCAAGAAATGCCCCATGGCCCATGTCACTTAGATGTCCGTGTCCGTGTCGTCGTATCGATTTTTAAGAAAATGACCATGTCACCATATCGAATTTAGGGGTCTAGTGACATCAGCATGTCCGGCTATCCTCCACAAATTTAGCTCTAAAATGTTTACTTTTTTTTGGGCCGATTTTTCATCATTTTAAAAAAACAATAGGCTGTTGAAATGTTTGCTGTTGTAAATAGAAACAAAAACAAAACAAAGCGCATGGTAAGATTATGTCACATTGCAGTCGCGGGTCCGCTCGTGGCTTATCCAGCCTCTTCGTGGATCCGCGACTGTCAATGTGATCATATACTAATCACCCGGCGTTTACGGTATTATATACTAAGGTATGAGACGGGTCCTACAGAAAAGGTGTCTAAAAAGCGCTGCGACCTGATTGAAATGACGTCAGCGGCGTCTGCTCGTCAGTGCCCGGCTGTAGCTCGTAGGACATGTCATTCTGCTTTTCTGGATGTTTTGAAATATTTTGATTTAACTGTTAATACCTGATAACAAGTCTCTGAAGCAGTTTTTGATCGAGTACGTCTTCTCTACGTTTCCATCGATTAGCTGCTTCAGCAAAAAAAATCGCGCGCGCGGTCTAGTCTAGATGACGGAGTCGCTAAAGCTCTGTTTAGAGAGTGGAACTTGACCTTGACTATAGACTCAGTACTAACTGAACGCCCCGCTATGTCACTCCTCACGTGGGTATATGTACAAGCTCGGGTTCTTCACTTTACGGCTTGACTAAAACTGAGACGCGTCCATGATAAACTCTAGCCTTTTTTTCCTTTTCTAGGATCGAGAGAGAGATTTTAAATGGGGCGGTTATGTAAATAGCGTGGAACTAAAATCAGGCTGCGGCAGATAGTATCTCTGCGCACCTCAAGACTCAACGTAACTTTCACTCTCCAGCAGAAGTTTAGTTGTCACTAATGATGGGCGGCGACCGTCGTGCACCGGCGGATATTGGAGAGTGTTGGAGAGCTTCAGCAGCAAGGTCCCTGCGACCCTCTCTCTCTACCAAACGGTCCTTTTAAGGACCAACCACTGATCACAAAAGTTGAAAATCAATCTCAATATAATATACGCATCAGAAAAACCCCTAATACGCTCTACACTGAAACCCTGTTGAGTAGGTAGATCGAGTTGGGCTTTTTGTGTTTTTTTTTTTTTTAGGAAGGGCAATCAGGTCATCGTGTGGAGATCATCAGGTGTCCTGTGTGTGTGTGTGTGTGTGTGTGTGTGTGTGTGTGTGTGTGTGTGTGTGTGTGTGTGTGTGTGTGTGTGTGTGTGTGTAGGGGGGGGTGGGCGGGTGTGTGTGTGTGTGTGTGTGTGTGTGTGTGAATTTTATACAAATACAATTATTCATTCCTTTCAGCAAGAAAATTAGCTCAATGTAATCATATGATTTGAACTGCCCTACTTATCAGGGCCTTGACGACATCTGACCGCCCCCCTTTTCAGGATCTAAATGGAAATTCACCGCCGCCGCTTTTCAGAGTCGCGCTGCAGTGGTTATCCAATACATGGCGGAGCGCCATTACCTAATTCTTTTGTATGTGAAAAAAAAACAGCACTGATAAGGAGTTTAATTAGACAGATATTGGTTCTACACTATCAAAAAATAACCCCTCAGCGCTTTAATGCTAAAGGTAGCATAGTGCTTTAATGCGCTACGCTCTTTGTCGATATGCCAGTGTATGCATGCATGCAGCCCTGGTGAGGAACTCTGAGTGCTGCATTCATGGCTTATGACGACAACGGGCACTGCACATTAAAGCGCTATGCGACTATTAAAGGGTTAGATCCAGTCTTGCTCCAGTCATCCCGAATGCTATACCCAGAGTTGGTGGTCTGGTCCAGACTGCTGTACACAGATTGTGGACGGGATGGCGGGTTGCTGCCAGACTATCCCTCTGGTACGATATGCGGCTGGCGCGGCCGAGACTGTCTTATATGATGCTGAGTCGAATTATGTATTAGATACCCTACGAGTAACTGAGAGTATGTCAAAATAATCACGGCAAACTGACTGGCGACTTCATAGGATTATAGGGCGGTTATTATTACATAACTCAGTAACCTTTGGTTATGTGTTAGATAGAGTACACTTGGACACGGTTATTCCATATACCCACTGCCCCACAGGGTCAAGACGAGGTGATTTAAATAATAAGACCCAGACGGGTAAAATAGCCAAAGTCAACAATGACCTGTTTTTTTAGCCAATATGGACAAAGAGACACGGGGTGCTGTACACAGGTTGTGGACGGGCTGGCGGGTCGCTGCCAGACTATCTCCCTGGTCCGATATGCAGCCGGCGTGGCCGAGACTGTCTTATATGATGCTGAGTCTAATTATGTATTAGATTCCCTACGAGTAACTGAGAGTGTGTCAAAATAATCACGGCAAACTGACTGGCGACCTCATAGGTCAGTTATTATTACATAACTCAGTAACTTTCGGTTATGTGTTAGATAGAGTACGCTTGGACACGGTTATTCCATATACCCGCTGCCCCACAGGGTCAAGACGAGGTGATTAAATAATAAGACCCAGACGGGTAAAATAGCCAAGTCAACAATGCCCTGTTTTTTAGCCAATATGGACAAAGAGAAACGGAGTGCTGTACACAGCTTGTGGACGGGGTGGCGAGTCGCTGCCAGACTATCCCCCTGGTCCGATATGCAGCCGGCGTGGCCGAGACTGTCTTATATGATGCTGAGTCTAATTATGTATTAGATGTCCTACGAGTAACTGAGAGTGTGTCAAAATAATCACGGCAAACTGACTGGCGGCCTCATAGGTCAGGTATTATTACATAACTCAGTAACCTTCGGTTATGTGTCAGATAGAGTACACCTGGACACGGTTATTCCATATACCCACTGCCCCACAGGGTCAAGACGAAGTGATTAAGTAATAAGATACCCAGACGGGGGGTAAAATAGCCAAGGCAACAATGTCCTGTTTTTAGCCAATATGGACAAAGAGACACAGGGGGTGCTGGGAGTTGGCGACAAGGGGCAAGACGGGCAAGACTACTTCTCAAAATAGACAATGCCAATGGCCAAGACCTAGTTCTTAAATTCGACAAAGCCCATTGGTATCTCTTATATTCGACAAGTGACACATGTGCCCCGTCTGTGGTCCTAATATAGATTTTCTAAAAAAAAAAATATTAAAAAAAAGTAAATTTTCTGCACCGTGTGACAACGACCGATCAGCTACATAGCAGAGATTTCTCCAACCTATTTTTTGGTTATTTTTCTATTCAGTTTTTGATCAGCGCACTATATTATCGTGGGTTTTTTTTTTAAATTTTTTAATCATAAATAATATGTAGACTTGGAAAAAAAAAGAAAAAAAAGAGAGCTGACACGCAAACTCCTACTCACATGTCGCTGTTTTGTCACTAAACCCAAAGACCCACCCACCCCGTAGGAAGGGGAGACGCTTGTGAACGTTCCCTTAGGCCTCTATTCTTTATTTTATTGTGTGGCCCCTAAAGAGGGGCCAACCAACTGACACTGTCAGTTGGTTAGATGCTGCACAACATGGGCGTAATTAATTACGCCTAGTGTTAAGCAGCATGGATCACTGTGGTTTGACAGACTGACCTCAAAGGGCCCCCGTTGGATGGGGGCCCTTGTGGCACAACGAGTCAAAACGAGTTGATCCGTTTTTCAGATTGCCGACCCGGCGAGAGTTTCTGACTATGTATCTTTTATAAAGCCTTAGATATGGTGTGGTATTTTTCATCTCGCAATAGTTTAGTTGGTATTCAAAGAAACTGCCTCATTTCTATCAGAAATACACAATATTGAATTGTTTTTTATATTTTAATATATTCAGAAGCGCACTTTGTTGCCTATATAGCTCATTATGCGTTGAAATGTTCGCGAGCATCGTAGGAATGTACAAAACCCCTATTGTGGCGCCATCTGACGAAAGAGCGGGGAACTATACGTGACCTGAACCCCGCCCTCAGCGCGTTCGTTATTCGCATCTTTGACAGCGACTAAGAGACGCTCAAACTGTCTCTTATTTAGTTTGAACTTATCACAAATTTGTCTTTGATAGGTTGTAGATTGACTTCTGACTTTTTTTCTTTTTTAGTTAGAATAAAAAACAAGTGACGCCGACACAGACCTGCGCATTAACGCGCTCCACCGTCTTCAGAGGGTTGAGTCTATAGTACAGTAGATTCTACTGTGTACTTACACTAACAGTGCTACATATACGTACCTGAGTCATAAGTGAGGCGTTTTTGTTGTTTTTTTTAGGAGAAAAAAAGTGATCTACTCACCAAACCGCTATTAGTAGGTAACCTGTATGACCCATACCGCAAACATCTGCCTCGTGACTGATAGTGTACCGGTGGTGAAGTGCTGTTGCAAGAACAATTGAGGCTCTTTATATAGCTGAGAGAGCGAATGGTCTAATCTTGTTTTCACCTTGAGCCCCACCCTATTCCAGAGAGGGTATCAAAAATCACATGTACACGTATATGGGCTTATAGCTGGTGAATAGATAAGGCGGGGCAACTGTGTATACTAACACTACAGGGGGCGTTTTAACGACAGGTGTGACGCGCCAGCCCGTGGAGGGAGCTTTTGTTTTCACCTAGAGAGTGTATACAAAGCCTACAGGGGGTGATTAACGACAGGTGTGACGCGCCAGCCGGTGGCCGGATCACCGCATCTTCTAAGCTTTGTTTTCACCTAGAGAGGGGATCGAGAGTGTATACAAAAAACAAAAAAAAACCTACAGGGGGTGTTTAACGCGGCCGGCTGCCTACATGCTATGGTCTAAGCCTGTTTTCAGCTAGAGAGGGACCTAAATCACCTAAGCCTTTTCCACCCTTAAATCGATCTGATAATTACCATAAAGAGGAGTAATGCGCGTTACATGTATATGGGCTTATAGCTGGGTAAGAGATTAAGATGCTAGTCAACTGTGTATGCAAAAAAAAACTACAGGGGGTGTCTAAAGTCGATTGTCATGCGCCAGCGGGCGGACGGAAGTCTGCCACTCTAGCTGTGACTACAAGCGCGTGCGTGTGGTAGACAGCTTAAATCAAACACAAGTTAAGCTCCTTATAGCTTCCTACTGACTGCGGATTCGAGTGCTTGAAAGATGGTCTTTTGTTTTTTTCATCTATTTCCTCGGGGGGTCGAACAGGATTAAAGATGTAACGAACCCGCACCTACACAGGTAGACAGCTGGTCGCCTTCCTAGTGAGAGTTTTCCTCTTGAGTTAAGAAGCTTATCTCGGAGCCTAGTACATAAGCGAGAGTGAAACATGAGTCCCACACACTTCTTCTACCACCTTCAGCATGGCGTCATCAGGAATCACTCTACGTTCTACCGAATGTGAGCAATCCCAACACTACTACAGAGCCGCGACAACACCACACGAGGAGACGTCCATGTTTACTGATGAGTTAACAAGTAGCAAGGTGGAGGTTGGTTTTTATCAAGATTCGTACGGGTGGCTGGAAAGTGTGATGGCTACTTCTGCAGCTATTGCTGCTGCTCGTGCAAAACGTGAAGCTCGTATCGCTGTTCGTGCTACACATGCTGCATACGAAGTTGCCAATGCTGCTAACAACGCTGCTGTTACTCTCGCCGCTGCTGCTCGTGCTGCTAATGTTTTTGCTACTGTTTCCGCTCTTGCTACCGATGCTGCTGCTACTGATGCTGCAACGTCTGCTAAAAGTGTCGCTGTTGCGGCTGCTGCTAGGGCTAATGCTATAAATGCTTGTACAGCTGCTAAAAAAATAGCCTGTTTTGCTTATGCTAGTCGCAGTGTCGCTGTTACGGCTATGGCTGATGCACATGATGCTAAGTTACGGGCTTTTGCTTTTGCTGAAGATGCTGTTGATGCTGAAGATGTTGCTGCTGCTGCTGCTACTGCTGCTGAAGATGCTACTGCTGCTGCCACTGCTGCTGCTGAAGATGCTGCTGCTGCTGCGGCTGCTGCTCTAGACACCTATGACGCTGCTGCTCTAGACACCTATGACGCTGCTGCTGCTGCTGAAGATGCTGCTGCCGCTGCTGCTACTGCTGCTGCTG
The DNA here is from genome assembly GCA_947462335.1 of Harmothoe impar. Classification (NCBI taxonomy): domain Eukaryota; kingdom Metazoa; phylum Annelida; class Polychaeta; order Phyllodocida; family Polynoidae; genus Harmothoe; species Harmothoe impar. The sequence goes on from OX381712.1 coordinate 655,510, forward strand.
AAGATGCTGCTGCCGCTGCTCTAGACACCTATGACGCGGCTGCTGCTGCTTTTGCTGAAGATGCTGTTGATGCTGCTCTAGACACTTATGACGCGGCTGCTGCTGCTGCTGCTGCTGAAGATGCTGCTGCTGCTGCTGCTCTAGACACCTATGACTGAAAACTTAGTAAGCGTTATTTACAAACACTACTGCTACCTATGACTAAACTTAGTAGGTGTTATTTACAAACAAGAGAGCCACGTGGTGTTGTTTACAAACAAAGAGAGCCACGTGGTGTTGTTTACAAACAAAGATAGCCACGTGATGTTGTTGTGGCCTATCATGCCAATGAAGGGGTCACGTGATCAAGGGGGCGCGGCCTATTATGCAAATGAGGGGGTCACGTGACCAAATGGCGACCTCTGATTGGCTGGTGATCAAAGGGGCGTAGTCTACTATGCAAATGAGGGGGTCACGTGATCAAGGGGGCGTGGCCTATTATGCAAATGAGGGGGTCACGTGACCAAATGGCGGCCCCTGATTGGCTGGTGATCAAGGGGGCGTGGCCTATTACGTAATTATGCAAATGAGGGGGCGTGGCCTATTACGTAATTATGCAAATGAGGGGGTCACGTGACCAAATGGAGGCCTCTGATTGGCTGCAGGTCGATTGAGTAATAAACAGTAGTTAACTATAGTCCCGTTCCGATACATACTATACTACTGGTCTCAATCGTGATGGTGTCGAACTTTACTTTGTCTAAGCCTGCCACCAGCGATGCATGGAGGTCTCCCACGTTCTTTCTGGCTAACATCATGGCTTGGCCATGACATTGTATACACCACCTTCACACAGTGGGGGCGCTGCGATCGTCAAAACGGTACCCATAGTGAGGCTAGAACGGCCGGGAACAAGTTGCAATAGCTGACGCAACTTTTGCCACTTTCACAGCGTCCTCTCGAGGCTACTGCTGCGTCATTTGAATCGAGCACCATAAAAACTCACTGGATCTACCAAAGGACATCAATATCAGTAGAAATTGTGGTAAATATTGAGGTATATTGATGGCATAGCTCGATATTTATCATTAGTTGTGTTAGAAACTTAATATTTTGATAGAAATCAACTTTTACCGTAGCGATAGTGCCCCCTTTTATCGCTCACTTCAATTTCGTAAGCAAATTAACAGTGCAATTGGTCATAAAACGTCCAAAATTGCCTGGTAAGCTCAAGAACTCACTTGGGACTAAACAAAATTCATTGGTATAGGGTCGTGGAGCCCTACATAATCATGTTAGGGCCTCACAAAGTCGCCTCCAATGTTAAAAGATAGGCATTTCTGTTTTCTAGAGCAGTTGCCTCGTTTTGGGAGTGTCTCCCAGTGGTAAAGATGCGTGATTCTACTACTAAAAAAAACAAGATGGCGAGTCTGTGAAAGTAGTGTATCAGGTGTTCGATCATTCTGCCTCTTCGGGTTGTCCACTCTCCCGAACACCTTTTGTTTGCTTTGCCAGTATCAGCGCAGACGTACATCGCACGGTGGTGCATGTGGCATTCAACCAGATGCCGCATAAATCGAAGACGAGTAGGCATGGGGCGGTTCTCGTGTTTGGGGTAGCTGCGACAGGAATCGAATGGACAATCCTCCCTTACCCCTTTCTTGTACCGGGCCATCGCCCATCGAATTTTGGGGCGTCCCTCATGGTTGTAGTAGGTTTCGGGGAACTGTTTTCGATCCAGCAGCCGATTGAACCAGTTTTCTGTCCATGTCCAGGAACTGGGTGAAGTCATATTGGACCTCATCCATTCTTCGTCATCCGACAACCCTTCATAGTCCGTTTCTTTGGGACACGAATACATCTCCCTCGATCGTTTGCAGTGTTCCATGCACTCGGGCCTAAATTTCTTGAAGCCCCCGCTGGCATTGCGCCAGATCATCTCTTCCACCCGAGAACTCGGAACGTCTGCTGAGGCGTTTGCCCCTGTAGCTGGAGGGGGCGACGAAACCACAGGTGGCGTGTTCGAATGTCCCGACTCGGAGGACGTAGACGTAGACGGAGATACAGGCATGGCAACCTGCACTGGAGTCTTGGTCGGAGTTGCTGGAGGGGTCGAAGGCGTCCTGGGGGGTGCCCTAGGAGGCGTCGAACGAGTAGAGGCAGTACCGGATACTACGTCCACCAACCTTACAGTTGGGGACATATTAATCGCAGTAGTTTGGGGAGGCGAAGGGTGAGGGAGACAGGGCTGTCGTGCCTCACTCTTCTTTGCCTTCCGTTTCTGGCTTTTAGTCAGTTCGAATGGGACCTCCTCCACATCCGAAGCGTCGGACAAGGACCGTCCCTTTTGCTGTGGATTGGGGTTCTTACGGGACTGGGCTCGAGTCATTGGAGTTCTGGGGGTAGCTTGCATAGCTTCCAGAGTTATCCGTAACTGTTCATTGGCTGCCCTGAGTTCATCGGATTCTCTGACCACCTGAGCATAACGAGCTTCCTGCTCAACTGATCCTGAGGTATCCGAATTGATTTCCATCGGAGTCATCTCCACGATAGCTGGTTCTTTTTCGAATGGGACTGGTGAAGGTCCCGGGGCTATCGGAAGAGATTCGGATTGAGACTCAGTAATCCCGGTGGTAGTGGTTGGTTCTTCGAATGACGTTGAAGCCGAATGGGAAGTACTCGAAGAGCACTCGGACTGAGCTGAGGCAGGTTCGGATACTTCGGACATAGCCGGAGCAGCTGCAGGAGTACTAGTTTTGGAAGTTTTACGACTACCTCTGGTTTTGGTGAGTTTCTTTTTCTTCTCCTTCGTACTGGTTGTGCTCCCATCACTTGAGGGCACTGATTCCTCCATTGATTTAGCTTGTTGGAGATTCCGAAAGTTCGTACCACATTCTAACAGAATGTCACTGAAGACTCCATTCTTAAAAGCTCCTCGAATCACCCCTCCGTAACTGTCTAACCAGGTGGGATCGTAACGATAGAAGCCCTCCTCTCCCAGCCTGTCCAACATCATCGACATCAGTGTGGGATGTAGTTTCAGCGAGGAATCGAATGGCGAATCGCACGACAGCACTTCCATAAGTTGTTGCTGGGCCAGCGATGTTCGTACAACGTCTTCCATCTCTTCGTCAGACACTGCGTGGATAGGCAATTTCTGACTTACCTCCTCCAACCCTGGCATCTCATCTTCCTCCTCATCACCTGCTGCGTTGAGCCGGGTTGGTGTCGAATTGTCTATGTCTTTCGAAGCAACTCGTTTTGGGGCATTGCGCCACGGCAACGGCCCCAGGTTGACTGTAGCCGGGGGTGGCATGGCCATGCTGTCCCGCTCAGCCGTCGAATAGGAGCCAATCCCCGCCACACGGACGGTAACTGTACTCCCGGTGGTTTCAGAGGCGGATTCATAATCCGATTCCTGAACGTTGTCGAACTGGCCATCGTCCATTCCGAACAGATCTAGCTCGTCGGACTGGAGGCCCTCACCGGGGGTGTACTGCTCCTCCATCGAAGTCGAATGTTCTCACCGAAAACGAAGTTTAAAAATCGAAGATTTGCGGAGTACGAAGCTCCGCGTGTCCTAATGACACTATGAGCGGGAACTAACCAGGTTGGCGCGTATTATGATGTGGTTTTGGAGACTTTTGGTCGACTACAAGACCCTTCTTCCTCCTCCTTTGCCCTGCAGCATCCGCGCGTCTTCTTGGCACTGATCCAATATGGCGACCGCCCTTCTTGTCTCGTGATGCCACGCCCGCCGCGGGAGCGAAGGTCAACCAATCAGCGTTCACGCTTCACCGGATAGCCCTTTTCTGACGGATAACACGGCGGGAGACGCTCGCGTTTCCCGCCACTAATCGAACGGGTAGCTCACCGGAGTGTAATCCTTATTGAGTCAGTTCCACAGAACCAGGGGTACCGCTAATCATGAATTCTTCAGGAGTGTAGGCAAATGTCATTACGGGTAACATAAGAATACCCGCCGGATAAATCCGTCTGCCACCCTTGGGGACGTTCATGATCAACACCCGCCCTAGTTCTGCTCGCTCGACAGCAATTAGGTCTGTACTACCATTATGGAATCGAAACTTCTTGTTGTGTATACAACGGTCACAGCAGTCCCCCGGTTATGCCGTGGACTGCGCCTTAACCCGACCTTGGGTTCTTTAGACCTGGTCGTCCGGGAAGATTCGACAGGATGTCCAGTAGTCAATTGGACAGCCCTCCTCCCCTTCAGACCTTCATTTGCCGAGACTTTTTTTACGCACTTTTTATCCTTCTTGCTAGAAGCTCGAATTGGTAAATTTTTTTTAGGCCTACCCCGGCCCCGCTTTAATTTACCAATACCAGGAGGCATAGGTTTCTTCTCATCTGAGGGTATCACTAGTTTCCTAGGTCTACCAGGACCACGTCGTTCCGGGGTGGTCGCTCTCCGCTCAGTGTTATCTGGCTCCGAATGCTCTCCTGACTTCGAATGCGCTGAAGCGTCACCCTGCCACCGACGTAGGCGAGCTACATTGGATTTATACAGGCGTCCCAACAAGGATTTGATCACCACTGTGGATTCTGAAACAATCCGAACCACAGTAAATGGACCGTCCCAGTTGGGTGACAACTTCAACTGCTGCAGGGGGTCGTGTAGCCTAACTACCTCGTCCCCTACTCGAAAGGACCTAAGTTTCAAACCTACGTCATAGCCCACTTTTTGCCATGAAGCAGATTTGCTTAGCTCACATCGAACCATCTCGTATGCGGACTTGAATTGATCCCTCAATGCCTCCACGAACATCACCTGACAGGGTGTTTCAGCGTTTATCCCAGCTACGTCAAACACCAAGTCAGCAGGCATAATCAAGTCCTCTCCGAATACTAACAGATTGGGGGAACAACCGGTGGAAGCATGCACCGTACTATTATAAGCATGTACCACAAACTCGCATTGTTCGTCCCAATCATCCATCTGACTGTTGACCAGAGGCTTCAGGACTTGTATCAAGGTTCTGTTAAATCTTTCTACCTGACCATCAGACTGAGGCCTGTACGGATTCGTTCTGGTTTTGCATATAGCAAGGTTATGGCACATTGCTGCCCATAACTCGGATTCGAATTCTCTGCCTTGATCACTATGCAACATCAAGGGTACGCCTAGATGAAGCACCCAACCCTTTACAAATGCACGAGCACATGTATGAGCCTTATGATCTTTCAGAGGAAACACTCTAGTGTACTTCGAATAGTAGTCGGAGATCACCATCATGCACGTGTTTCCATCAGGAGTGGTTTTTAGGCCACTAATGATATCAACCGCTATGCGTGCAAATCTAACTCCCCAAAGCTCTTGAGTTAGTGGCAACTTACCCAGGCCTTCACCTGGTTTGCTCAGACAACAATCTGGACAAGTAGAGATCCACCTAAGCAGGTCTTTACTCATGCCAGGCCAGTAATACCTTCTGGAGAGTCGCGCAAGGGAGCGCTTCTTTCCAAAATGTCCACTGGTCTGGTGTCCATGTACGAAATACATGATATCCCTTCGCATAGCTGTGGGTATCACGATTTGCCGAATTTTGGTCTTGTACGGTGTTATCTTCCACCTACATAAGATACCGTCGACAACAGTTAGCTCAGACCATTGAGCAAGTAGTTGTCTCATTTCCCGGTTCTCAATCGAAATGGCTGGTCTTTGTGGTTGGGCACCACTGGAGACCTGTTCTATTAGTCTTGATATGATAGCATCACCCTTCTGGAATTGCCTGATGGTTTCGGTGGACCATTCCATTGCTTTAGAATGTCCTACATCATACGGCATTCGAACTCCAGCTATTACAGCGTTATGGGCTCCACAATCATCACAATCCATTCTAGAACATTTCCGTATGGGTCTTCTCGAAAGGGCGTCAGCATTGATATGCTTGTTCCCTGCTCTATGTTGGATTTGGCTATTTTCCAACCCGAACTCGGACAAATGGGTCAGCCATCGACCGATCATTCCTTCTGCTTCCTTAAAGTTCAACAGCCACCTTAAGCAGGAGTGATCTGTCCGTAAAGTAAAGTCACCTCCCCAAAGGAAGTGCTTAAACTTCTTCGTATACACCACTACCGCCAACAATTCGCGCTTAGTGGTACAGTAATTCCTCTGAGCCTTATTGAGGGTATTACTAGCGAAAGCCAGTGGCACTTCCATCCCCTCTTGCATCTGGGACAGAGCAGCACCTATGCTGTCGTTACTGGCGTCTGTGTCCAGTATGAAATGTCCATCAGCTGTTGGATATTTCAAAACTGGCGTGGTTCGAAATAGGTTCTTCACGGCTTCGAATGCTAGATCTTGTTCCGGACCCCATGGGAAAGGCTCCTTCCTTCTACCCGGAGTCCAGTGAGCTAGAGCCTGCATAGGCTGAGCTATTCTGGCATACCCCGGTAGGAAGTCCCTGTAGTAACTACAGAAGCCCAGAAAGGACCGTATGTCTTTAGGTCCCTCTGGCTTTTCCCATTCCGACACAACATCTAGTTTCTCAGGATCCGCTTTAACTCCCTCAGTGGATATTATCCGACCGAGATAGTTAATGGAAGTCCTAAACAGGTGACACTTCTTTGGTTTCAATTTCAAACCATGGGTTATCAATCTCTCGAAAATTTTGACTAGCGTAGCCAGGCACGATTCGAAGGTCTTCCCAAAGACAATTACGTCGTCCAGGTACACCAAGCACTCCTTCCACAACAGATCACTCAACAGAGATTCCATCATGGCTTCGAATGTTGCAGGGGCGTTACACAATCCGAATGGCATCACATTGTACTGGAAAAGACCGACATGGCTCGAAAAAGCTGTCTTTTCCTGATCCTCTTCCTTCATTCCAACTTGCCAGTATCCGGATTGCAAATCCAGCGTACAGAACCATTGGTTTCCGCCCAGGGAATCAATAGTCTCGTCTATACGGGGGAGAGGATAGGAGTTTTTCTTAGTACAACCATTTAATTTTCGATAATCGATGCAGAAGCGAATTGTGCCGTCTTTCTTAGTTACCATCTGAACAGGACTGGACCAGGGGCTAGTGCTGGGAACAATCACCCCTAATCTCAGCTGATCAGCGATTTCCTTCTCGGCCATCAACTTCTTCTTCAAAGGTAGGCGTCTATAAGGGATTTTGAAAGGTACAGCGTCCTCTGTAGTGATGGAATGTAGCACCTTATCAGTTCGCCCCAAACCAGTGGGCTCCCCGAAGGCTGCATCATATTTCACCAATACCTGTCTCAACTGATCTTTCTGGTCCCCCGTCACCAAGCTCGAATCGTCCACCAACTTCTGAAGTTCCGGACGCAAATCGAACATCCCTTCAAGGTTCGGTTTGGTATCTTCTGAGAGTATACTGGTGCTTGCCTGTGCAACGATCACCTGCCCCACGGGAGTACCTTTCATCAGATAAAGGACTTCACCACCAGGATTCGAAATAGGAATTAAATTCCTACTGCCACTGCCTACGAAAGTATCTGCACTCTCGAGTCCAATTGATGCAAGTCTCACCACATCGGGTTCAACCACCGCCATCTGGTCTCGGAAGATACTGTCACTCGAAAACAGCACATCACATGTCTGTCCTGGGGGTATCTTAACCGTCTGTACCACCGAGGCTACAGAAGATACCTTTCTCAACACGCATTGCACGGCCACCTTGTACGGATGTTCTATCTTTAACATCCCCTTACAAGGTTCCAACATTGCTCCGTACAACGCAGCGAAATCTAATCCGATGATGCCATCATCACTCAGATCAGCAATAGTAGGGGACAGGAGATAATCCTGTCCACCTATATTGATTTCGAAAAATGCTTTACCAAACGTCTGCATGCAGCTACCGTCGGCCGAATGAGCTTTTACCCTCGTTGTGAAGTTATCTGGCTCATCGGCTACAAGGTCATGGAATCTCTTGGAGATCATGGAGTGACTAGCTCCAGTATCCACTAGAAATTCCGCAGTCCTTCCCTTCACTGCTACAGTCAAATACCACCTCTTCCCATCCAGTGGTGATGGGTTAACGGTGAACCGTTCGAAATCCTTAGTGACACCAAGATCTACTCCCCGTCGTTTCAAGTGCTTCAGACAGGGATGATCCGGGGACAATCGGGCACTGCTGACTACTTCCAGCTCCTGTATCCAATTCGTCGCTTCCCCAGTACTTCCTCCTCGGACGTCTACTTTTCTGGGTTCATTGGACATACTTAGAAGGGACTGATCAGGCCCCTCCTCTAAGCTTCCAATCTCTACTGCACCTCGGACTTCCTCGCTTGCACCGCTGGCGATAAGCTGGCTTTCCTTCACCTTAGGGGTCACTACTTTGCCATCCCGAGCAACCCCCTCTAGTTTTCCGTTTTCTTCTCCTCAGCTGGGCATTCTGCAGCAAAGTGTCCCAGGGCCTGACACCTGTAACACTTCCTAGTGGTCTTGTCCACTCTCGGCTTCGAATTCCTCCCTGTTGGTTGCTGGTTTCCAGACATCAAGTCAGTCAACCTTAACAGAAGTTCTTCCATCGAACTGGGAGTTGAGGATGTAGTCGAAGGTGCGCTTGTAGTTCCTGGGGTCACAGGTGGTGTTTTCCTGTCAGCCTTCGGATAGCGCTTCGAATTCGAATTGGAATAAGATTTGCCACTGTTCTTTTGAGCAACCGCGCCAATCTCCTCCTCCCTTCCAGAATCACCTTCCTCTGAATCAGAGGCTGGTGGGTCTTGTACCATACTGGAAGTTCTCGAAAGTACTCTCGAAGATAGCAGATGCCGTTTCCTGTCATAGTCTTCTATGGCCATGAACAAATCAGTGAGAGAAGTTCCAGCCTTCCAACTATCACATGCTGCGGTCCGTTCATCAGAATCCCTTAATCCCTCAATGAATTGCGAGAACAAATCATCTAGGAACTGTGGGTCATCTAACTGCCATCTTGGTCTAGCCCTTTGCAAGAGAGATTGCAATTCTAGACCGAACACACGGTGCGACTCGTTTGGTTTTTGAGTCCGTTTCCGAAACAATCGAAGCGGATCCTCATTACCCACATTACCTATCAGATAACTGGCGCATTCCACCAATTGGGTAAACGATCCGGCACCATGCATAGTTCTCCATCTCGAAACAGCTAGCTTGCCGGGGCCATTTCTCAATGCCCGTAAAAGCTCGTCCAACGATTCCTCCTCTGACCACCGATTATACCTCATATCGTCCATGAAGTCTGCGAACCAGTCCTGCCATGGCTGTCTGCCTGTGAACGGAGTCGGAGTGCTTGCAGTGCGTCTAGCAGCGTTGTGGTTGTCTCTGTGCAACAAAAAAGACTGCTCGATGCTCCAGTCAACGATATCAGCATTATCAGCTTGTCTGCTAACACAGTCCACTCCCATTTCAGCAATGCAGGGGTTCGTATCATAAATCAATTTCATCCCAGGGGACATTGACTCGCGGCGAGATACTCGTCTACCTGCATTTGTAGGAGATCTTCCTGACCTCCTTGAGGGCCCACTCGAACGCTCGTTCGGATCAGATCTCGAAGATCTATCATTCGAACCCGGACGGCTTGGTCTCTCTCGAGAGCTAGAACGGCTGGGAGGGTTCGAATAGTCGTCATCATATGACGTTGGGCGTTGGTCACGCCGTGAAGATCTTCCATCCGAATCACCTGTATCAATGGTCACCCGTTTTGGTCTTCCTCCGGTTGAGGCAGAGGCACCACCCCCACCAGATGATGAGTTGTATATGCCACCACTGACATGACCGAACCCCGAATGGCTACTTCGAGTTGACTCCTCATCTCGTCTCTTCTGTAAATCTTCCACTTCCCGAATCAGACGATCCTTTTCTTCCATCATCGCCTTGGTTGCTTCTCGGATCGTATCATGGAGCTCGTCCGAATCATGTATGGTCTTATCTTGACGTTGTTCAAGAGCTTCAGTACGTCGCCGCAAGACATTCTGCTGGTGAGAGAACTGGTCTTCCATATGTTCCAGTTCCGCTTTCGCTGTGTCCAAGCGATTCTGTTTCTCTCTTGTTTCCCCGTCTAAATCTTCATTCTTGTTTCGGAGCTGTACCAACCGATGACTCAAAGCTTCAAACTCTTCATTCATCCTGTCCATCTCTGCAATTCTTGCTCCTTCGAATCGATTCTTCTCTTCTTCGAAATGACGACGTGTCACCTCCTGCCGCTGGTGTTGTTCAGCATGCAGCATGCTCATGCCCTGTGTTGGCATAGGAGCAATGTGCCTCTTCGAACCGCCAGTTTCAAACAAAGAATCCTCTAGGTTTGACCCTAGATCTTTTCGAATAGTATCAGGATTGCCTCTCCTTGGTTCTGGTGTAGAACTCGAACGGTTTGGCCCATAGTGTTTCTCAAGGGCTGCCACCACCTCCGGATCCGGACTCGAAATAGAATGAAGGGACGCTCCACCCTTTGCCTGTTCAGCCATGTTCACCCTAACCGACTGTGCTATTCTGTGTTTCACCCGAACTGGTCACGGCACCAATGTAGGGGTTTCATATGCGTATAACTCGAACACAGGTTCCAAATTCGGTTTGAATGCAACAGGTTTTTATTCGATCACAGCCTCAAAAGTACACGAAGGTTTATACTCGGTTCACTTGGTCTTTCAACCATTCGAAGACACACAGGATTCTATCGATAGTTCGAAGCATTAGCAATACCGGACAGTCAAGCCCTGTGCCAGCATGGCTGGTGCAGGAGCCATAATGTGGGAGGGGTGTAGGTGCCCCTGTCAAAGCGAAGGTACGAAAGGTGTGGGTCAGAGCTCGTCCTGGGACGAACTCTCTGAGGTAGCCAACCTCGGCCTCTTATATACCCTGAGCGCGGACCAAGTAGTGTCGACGTGGCACTCCTCCGTAGCGCCGTCTGGAGTGCCCTGCTTGGCTCCGCTACCGGATAACCGAAAGGACATGGCTTAGGTGTTGCCACCTAGTGTCCGTTGGAGGCACTTGCCGCTCTGACTCCACGGACCTTATATGTACACATATTATTCGTGCCCCTACACTAACTTTTATACTAAACAATTTTGCATACACAAAAGTACATTCACTAGCATAATTGCCATAGTTTTTGAAATTGTGCTGAATTTGTTATGCATAATTTTACGAACAAAACCTTGCAATATGCAAATAACCTTCTACTGATGTTTCTGTTAAAATTCTCTGTGATAACAAAAAATGTATAACACATATTCTATCACAATTGATTAATGAATCAATTAGTTAAGGAACACTCATCTAGAGCTAAGAAATGTACATCAGATGGTTATCTATACACAAACATAGATCATGTTGAAAACTTATTTCATTGACCAATATTTAAGGTGTTCATATCGCCGATGATCTCAGATCCATAGATCAGGAAACATTTGAAAAATTCGAAACCTATGTCTTAAAAAAACGTTACGAGCTCCCCTTACATCATAAGCTCCAACTGTCAAAGGAGGTTATTCAAGAATTCTATTAGTTCTTTGAGAATGCTCAGATTCATACTGAAATCATTTTTTACCTCTGGACACCATCCTCGGTTGACATCTAATACTAATTGAGTCTTTCTCATATTTTAGTAAAAATAATCAATCAAAATTTGACACTGAGGGCCTGAACTCATAGTTATAAAATGGGAGAGATCTGAGATATACCAGCTGTCATCTCTATGTTACTGTTATCTATATAATAACCGGAGTCCGCGAGTCGATGATTATCAAATTACTCATTCAAAATCCCATGATGTTAAAGTGATGACATATTCGCACTGACCAACCCCAGAGGGCACCTATGTGCCTCTCCCCTTGCCCCTCCCACTTTGGCTACCCCAATACTATGTACCATATCCTTAGGAGCGCCAGTGCTTTATGTAGGAGGGCTCCCAAAACGTTCTGATGTGTGTAGTAAAAATGGGCTCTCAAATGCCAGTGCTTTCTGTTGGGGGGCTACCAAAACGTAATATGTGTAATGGATTTTTGAAGTTTTTGGCTTCCATACAGTAATAATGTGTATTGAAGGAATCATTTCTCTCTATTTTCAATATAATTCTCCCTGCCAAGTACACATTATCCCACATTGGTCTGTACAGATGCAAAAGCAAAACGTTTTAAAACGTTTTGGCATTTTTGGCATATAAAAATAACCAGGTGCCAAAACGTTTTAAAACGTGATTAAACTATTTCAGAATAGATAAATTAGATTCAGCATGGAATAACCATATCCTGTTAAAACGTTTTTAATGAAACTTGCAATTAACTGAATAACCTACATAAAGCGTGATAAAACAAATTAATTTCAGCTTTCTAATAATACCTGAAGTGTTTCCCAATACAATGAACCTCTCTATGATGGAACTAATCAGATATAACATTATGTTACACGTTCATGAAAATGACATGTTTTCCCATGTGTTGAAATAATTAGCCAATTAGCATATTATGCAACCAATTTATGTCCTTATCCAACTGAACAATGCACTCCACTCTCTTTTGTTATAAAGACAGAATTGAGACAATTTAGAAGACCTAAAAGTTTTATTCCTAAGTTATATTTGTATGGAGATATTCACTATCAAAACATCTAAAATGTACAGAAATCTCTGGCATTTAGGACTACCTAACCTCCAGAATCCTGGCATCTGGAGGGCCCTTTTAACTCCCCACATCAGTACGTTCTGGGGGTCCCCTGACAAAATGTATTGGCATCTGGAGGGCCCTTTTCACTCCCCACATCAGAACGTTCTGGGGGTCCAGGGACAGAAAGCATTGGCATTTGGAAGGCTCTTTTTACTACACGCATCAGAACGTTTTGTTTGTGCTAAGGATATAAGGGATTTCTCATTCAAACATGTTATTATAGCTATCACTGCACTGCCTACTACTGCTACTGGGAGGTACCAATATAACACACACCTGTGCAGTCCCCCACTTATATATATGCAACTGCACATAGTTGTGTGGTGGAGGGGAGAGGGGGGTTGGAGTTTAGGGCACCAACATCACTTCATAATAGCTATCACCAATTGTTGATAGGGAAGATTCTAATTTCCACTGCTTCTATGCCACAGAGCCTCCACATGTTTCGTTAGCTGCACCATGATAACATCATTACTCTGTATACATCAGTATTGTATGTCAGTTCTAATGTTCTATACAGTTTTCACTATAATGATAAATGCTACATATAATATGACAAGACAGAATCTTGCTTTTTGTAGAAAGTTACAAGTCTTTACAATGATATATATGTGTTTATTTATTTAACTGGGTGGGATACGGTGCATATACCGTATGAAGAATAACCCATGTGGCTTTTATTTGCCCGCACAGTTCTATTACTAGGTGCAATCTTCAACTAAAATCCTCTCTATTGAGGTGTGGCCATGCATAGTCAAAGGTCTGGCTAGTAATTATAATGGCCCTTCTCAACTCGCCCTAGATATAACTATCGCTGCTGCTAGGCCAATTGACATGTTCCTTGATTGTGGGTTGGGTTTGGGTTAAAACAAATTTCTGAGTGTATATAAGAAAAGGTCTCCATGCTGGTGGGGGGGGGGGGATTACAGTGCATTTAAATAGTTGTGTGCATGCATGATTCCACAGGCGCATGCAATTTCTTTTTTTTTATGTGGGGGGGGGGTATTTCACAAAGTTTGAATCTAGTGGTGGTGGAGGGGGGTTGAGATTACTTTCATCAAGGTGGGCTGGGGTATTGGAAAAAAATTACTGTTTTGACAAAATCCACCAAACACCCCAACTGCTAATAAGGCTCACTCTCACCAGATCAATGCAACTATTATTTGGCCGTACATGATCGGCGGCAGTATATGATCTGCGGCGGTACATGATCGGTGACGTACATGATCGGTGACGTACATGATCAGTGATTTATTGACTGCCCTAACCTTTCTGACCAAGTTAAAACATAAATAAACCTTACCAAGGTGTACATATGATGTGTGTCTTGACATGTAATATGTTAGAAATGTCTAGATGCGGCTATTAAGATAATTTTAATTGACATTTCAATACCGATCATGTACGTCATGTGACGTACATGATCAGCCCATTATCTATTGACTGCCAAAAATTACCCTTACTGACCATATTTGAAACATAAATTAATCATATGCTGTAAGTCTTAACATGTATAATCTTAGACATGTAGAGCAGTGGATAATAAGAAAAGTTTACATGACATTCCAAGCCGATCATGTACATCATGTGACATACATGATCGGTTGTACATTGAGCCCCCCCCTTTGGCCCCTATAAATATTTTGGGATTTTTCTTTTCCTAATGAACTCCCCAAAACTACATTACAGCCAGTAGGTATGGTTAAATGGGTTAGATAGTGGAGGAAATGAGGCCTTAGGGGGATATTGTTGTTTTCCGATCATGTACGGCCGCCGATCATGTACGGCCACCGATCATGTACGGCCGCCAATCATGTACGGCCGCCGATCATGTACGGCCGCCGATCATGTACGACCGCCGATCATGTACGGCCACCGATCATGTATGGCCACTTTTTCAGTTGCACTGATTTGGTGAGAGTGAGCCATAAATGACTCAGCCCTTATGTTGGGTACCTGTAGGTACAGCTAGTGCAGAGTGGTGATAGACTTGTATGTATGTCAATAACCCCCCCCCCCCCCAACGCACACACCAGCCCACTCATAGTCAAGGCTCTGCTGTAATTATAATGACCCTTGTCCAATCCATAACAGGGATCCAGGACACTATCTACTTTGCATAACTCTACTTGTAGTGACCTGTGGGCGGGTCCTAGTCTGTGTCAATCAAAAGGATAGGCTGAAAAATGGATGCAAAGCAATGTATACATAGACGCTTTAAAGATTGGCAACTTTGAAGTTCTCCAAAAGTATTTACAGTTTATGGTTAGAAACAGTCCAAACTGTTACGTGTATTGAATGTTTAAACCCTAGCACCAGAACCCTAGTGGTGCTTGGGGGAACTTCCCTGCTGTGTCAACTATATTCACTGTCACCCCACCTGGTGCATAGCTCGGGTACCACGGTTGTTAGGGAAGCCTGTCCCTTGGCTACCATGTTTAGTTGCTTGCTTGTCACCACCGCTGGAGGTTGGGTGGCATGCCCGTGCTTGTCTGCTTGTACCTTGCTTACGATGTGATTTTTTTTTCGGGCACAGGTGAGAACAGTGTCTATGGTGGCGCAGGGTGGAGTGGTGAGCCGGCTCGGCGTAAGCGGTCTCGCCACTGGATACGCCCTGACTACCATTTGCCTTTTGATAAGGGTTATGAGGAAATGACCTACCGTGAGCTTATGTTCAGCATGGTGTGTGTTATGCAGTGCATCTATAAGGCCAATGACCCACGATTCTCACTGGAGGGGTAGCTGGAGCATTTTAAGTACATTACGTTGAAGGAGATCAAACCAACATATGTCAACAAGGCCGTTGCCAGGTATGATTTTGATGTCACCACAAAGGTGTCATCGGGCCAGATGGGTTATATGGCGGCGGAACATACGGCTAACGCCACCCACTTCGGCATAGAGAACACAAGGGCGTATGTTGAAGCCATGAAGTTGATGCAGTCTCAGGGTGCTCACCAGCAGGGTGGGCGTCAGAACCAGGGCAGTGGAGGTGGCGGCGGCAAGGCACCGAGGATATGGTGTCCCGATGACGTGTGCGCGTCGTGGAACTTTACTAGTTGCAGCTTCAATCCCTGTCACAAAACACATGTCTGCTGTGTGTGCCGGGGTGCTCATCGTGCTAGGGGTGGCTGCAACAACGGCGCCCAACAGCAGCAGCAGCAACAGCAGCGGTACCAGCCTCAAGCGCAACAACAGTTTCAGCAGCAGTCCCAGCAGTCTTATCAGCATCCCCAGTTTCAGCAGGGGGGGGGCAGCGCCAGAACTACCAGTGAGTCAGCACAGTGACTTTGACACTTATGGCTATGCCCAATCTCAGGAACTGACATGTTTTTCAAGTGTAACAGAGATGCTGGACGCTTATTGTGATTATATCCCTTTATGGGACGCTTCTGTGACACATACGGTTGAAGGAATCAACTCTCAGTTAAAACCTGCTGGCTGGCGTCGCATGTTATCTGACTCAGCAGATGTGGGGGGTAATACGGTATGGGACGTTAATAGCTTGTTTTTGTTAGATGGGGTTATTCATGGATTCAAAATTGTTGATCCTTATGCTAATGTACAAAGTTATGAGTGTAGCAACTACAGTTCAGCTACAGTGGGGGCGGTTGATTTCATGAATGATATAATTTGTAAAGAACTGGAACTAGGTAAATTGTCAGTGGTAGATTTTAAGCCACATTGTGTGCATGCACTGGGGGCGGTGGAGAAGGCTACTGGGGGTTATAGGCCTATCACAGATGCCAGTAAACCGGACGATGTATCAATCAATAACTACATGTCGGAGACATTTCAACATTTTAAGTTTCATAGCATGGATGACATATGTTCAGAGTTATCCCCAGGTTGTTTCCTGGCAGTCACTGACATTTCTGCGGCTTATAGATCTTGCTTGATCAGGCCGGGTGACAGGAGGTTTCAAGGTCTCCAGTGGCATGTAGGAGGCCAAGACTGTTATATTCAAGACAATTTCCTATCTTTTGGAACAAGAGCGTCACCATACATATTTAATAGTCTGACGGACTCAGTCACTAGATATATGAGGAGTTATGGATTTAAGTGCTACAATTATTTGGATGATTTCCTCCTTATTGCTGACACTTGGGAGTTATGTAGGGACGCCCAGCTAGCGCTGCATGCTACTCTACGTAATTTAGGGTTTGATAAAGCATATAAGAAGGTGCAATCACCAGCGCAGGTACAAAGGTACCTTGGAATAAACATTGATACGGTGCAGATGAAGCTGATATTACCCCAGGATAAAATGTTAAAACTTAAGAATGAGCTTGCGTTTTTTGTCGGTCGCCGGCAGGCGACGCGGAAGCAACTTCAAAAGTTATGTGGGATCCTGGGGCACTGTTCCACCGTTATAAGAGGTGGCAGGACCTTTTCTCATAGGATTATTGCACTGTTGACCAATTTTTCTTCTTCTAAGAGGCGTGTTACTCTCAGCAAATGTTTTTTCAAAGATTTAGACTGGTGGAGAAGCTGTTCCCACTGGTTTAAACGGAGAAGCAAAAATGGTGGGTCGGCGCGTTCAGGATCAAGGGGAAATATTTATGGACGCCTCGGGTTCTGGATTTGGGGCTGTTTTTGGTAGGGACTGGTTGGCCGGCTGTTGGTCAAGCAGGCTGAGTGCTGCGGGGGACTATCATGCACATCTGTGCGCCTCTCCTGGTTCTGATGTGCCGGATAACATAAATGTCCAGGAATTGTACCCCTTAGTAGAATCGTTGTGGCGTTGGGGGCATAAATGGAGAGATTGTAGGATTGTATGTAATTCTGATAATACTCAGGTTGTTGTGGGGGTAAATACCGGTAAGAGTGATAATTCATTTGCTATGTCTTTGTTAAGACGCATATTTTGGCTGTGTGTTATTAATAACTGTTACATAGTAGCTAGGCATGTACCGGGTAGATTAAATGTGGAGGCGGATGCATTGTCGCGTTTGTCTGACAGTGGTTATAAAGTCCCCCACCGTTTTTGTTGTTCTAGATGCCGGCCGGTTGCTGATGAAACTGGATGCTAGTGCAGCCCGAGTGAGGTCATATTGTTGGGCCCAATCCACCTGGAGAACCAAGGCCTCGCAGTGGAAGAAATATATTTTGTTTTGTTCACTGTTTATGCTACCGGTAGTCCCTACTACAGTAACCAACATGTGTAGATTTGTGGTGTATCTATCATCTACTCTATCCTATGTTAGTATCGATAATTATGTGTCAGGTGTCATCAGTCTGAATAGCTATTTTGGCTATAATGTATCCACAATAAGGCTGGACTTTACATTCTCCACTACTATGAAGGGTTTGAGGCGCGTGTTAGGCGACCCGGCCCCTACTCGTATCACTTTAACCTTATCGAACCTGTTAGCCATGTCTATGTCTTTTGATTGGCTGGATGTTAATCAGCGCTGTATGTGGGCGTGTATTTGTACTAGTTTTAGATCATTACTCAGGAAATGTAACCTAGTGCCAGATAACTTTAAATTAGAAGGGCATTTCCTCAGAAGGAGGTCGCTGCGGTTTCATGCGTGGGGCGTCCTATTATCTGTCTCTAGCTCAAAGACAATACAGTATGGCCAGAGAACTCATTTAATCCCTGTTACTTATACTCATAACTCACCGCTTTGTGCTGCTAGTATGCTCAGGAGGCATTTTCAAGATGTACCTTCTGAGACCCCTGATTCGCCGCTGTTTTTCTTGAAGCAGGGTGAGGTGACGGTACCGCTGACTTATACGGTACTAATGAAGTTTCTCAAGAGGATTCTCAAGTGTGTAGAAATGGACCTACCGGGTTCAGGTGTTCACTCCCTAAGAAGGGCAGGGGCAGCTTACCTTCATCATTGTGGAGTGCCCCTGGAGGACATCCGACAGACGGGGGACTGGGCCAGCCTTACTGCGCTCATTTATTTGGCGAAGCCCCTGTCGTCACGCATAGATCTAGACCGCATGGTTAGTGACTCTATAAAGTCACAAGTCTAGGTTATTACCGGTAGTTGTCATGTCAATGTTTGTTATACTGTACCATCATATTATAGTATATATGTTTGATTCTGGGTGTTGCCGTTCATTGTCTACATGGCCCAAGTCCATATACTGCCTTGTCCATTATTCCAATGCCAGAATCTTCGCCAGTGTCAATGGTTAGAAACAGTCCAAACTGTTACGTGTATTGATACCAGAATGTTTAAACCCTAGCACCAGAACCCTAGTGGTGCTTGGGGGAACTTCCCTGCTGTGTCAACTATATTCACTGTCACCCCACCTGGTGCATAGCTCGGGTACCACGGTTGTTAGGGAAGCCTGTCCCTTGGCTACCATGTTTAGTTGCTTGCTTGTCACCACCGCTGGAGGTTGGGTGGCATGCCCGTGCTTGTCTGCTTGTACCTTGCTTACGATGTGATTTTTTTTTCTTGTTATTTTCATAATAGATATAGGCCGTTCATTGTCTACATGGCCCAAGTCCATATACTGCCTTGTCCATTATTCCAATGCCAGAATCTTCGCCAGTGTCAATAAGCAAACCACATTTCTATCATCCGTATGGTCAACAAATATATATGTATATCGTTATAAGTAGCAGCAACAAGTCTCTTTGGGTAAAAATTTGTAAATAAAATAAATTATAAGGCAGCAACAAGTTTGTTGTGTAAAAAATGTTGATGTGAGGCAGTAATAGTTGAAAAACAAGTGCTCAATGTGTGGTGTGCCTCATATATGCTTAAAACGTTTTAGGCCGCTGCTCTTTGGTGCATTTTACTGCCAATTTATTAGCTTTTTCCTGCTCCCCTTTAAATTGTTTCTCTCTATCTTCATAGTGTTATTTATATTTTTCCAGAGATTGGAATGTGATTGTTCAGTTTATTGTTTAGCCTGCATTGGATCCATAATATCCTTCATGTCTGTTATTGAATCTGACATAGACCAAAATGTGTCATCCAAATTGCCCACTAGTCCCTCAGTCTTTAATGCTCGTATTAGCATGCAAATCATAACTAATGTCTAAAGCAGATTAGTTACAAGATTTAATAGTGTTAGTGTCTAAGAACTCTAAAGCACTACCTGTTTTCTCTGATCGTTCATAAATCAGCGTTGACATCAGCAAATGATTGAAATGCTACAGTCCATCAAATGCTTCTTTGGGAATTCTGCTCACTATGCTGAGAAGCTTGCCCTTGTAGGCTGGATATTGTTTTGAATTCCAGTAAATCTTCTTGGACATTGGGGCTGATCATGTTCCTGCCACTGGTTGTTTGGAGTAGCTTACAACCACAAACTACACCACATATCGGGCCATCATTAGCTAAATATAGTGTATGTGATTTGCAATCATAATATGCATGACAATAAGTGACAAGTGCAATCAGTGGTTGGTCGTGTAAGTTGGGTCTATTGTACATATATGCAGAGTAGATATTAATACTACTGCAATACTACCCAGTATGGCTCTCAAACCAGCTCTCTGTATAGTGTAATTCTTTATAGAAAGTATAACGGTTCAAGTAGCGGCATTGTAGATACCCTGTATCATTCCAATTTCTCCTCCAAAAAAATCTGTGTGCTGAGGAAAATTCAGCCATTTCCCTGGAGTACGACATTTATTGTGCTAAATATTATGTCAGAACAATATTGCAGCAGGTGCAGTGTACCCCACAAGAAACCAGTGAGTAGGAACTGTACAAGCCACCGGCTGGATGCAAAAGGAAACGTGATACCAGGGCGCTGAGCAAAATGGAGTTGGACAACGAATAATAGATTGTCCCTGAGGAGGAGATGGACAAGGAGGAGAAGGATCTCTGTAAACAGATAAAAGTTGCTAAGGCTACTCAGCGGAAGGCTGGCCTAAAACATCAGCTGGAGCGGGGGAAGGACCCAAGCAGAGTGGCGATAGTGGCAGTGGCAAGGTTTGCAGCAGCAGCGGCAGTGGCGGCATGGTCTACATGCTAAATGGAATGTGGTGAGGTCAAAGAGGATAAAGACTGAATGGGTGTATCGTTTACCGAGATGATCAGTTACATGTTACATGTTACATGTGGGTTACCTGGCTATGAAAGCCATGTCAGGGGCCTACAAACCCATAGCTTACTGATTGTACAACACTAAAATAGGGGAATAGCCAAGATGAAGGGGTGGTAAGCCTTCACGGGAGACTACGCTGATGTAACCCTAGCCACCTTCAGTTATGACAACACCTGGGTAGCGTACCAGTCAAGGCAGGCGCAAGAGACGGCCACGGTGGCCCGCAGGGCTACAGCAACAATAAAAATAGTGGCTGGAATAGCTGTCAGAGAAGCCCCCTCCCCCCAGTCTGGCAAGGGTCTGGCAAGAAGGGGGCCTGCTACGGTTGGAACCTTGATAAGGGGGGTGCACGAAACCGGCTTGTGATCATTACCACACCTCCACGTACATCTGGGAACCCAGCACAAAGGCATGGACTGCCGCGATGGGTGTAGCATTGCATTTAGGCAGCGCAGAAAATAGGATAACCCAGTGGGCACAAAATCATGTTCAACATTGATTCAACATAGTGGACCATTTATCAACTTTGATTTTATGCTCTGTGCCCACTTGGAAGGCGCCTACACCGTCCCCCTCGCCAGCAGCGGAGCATGTGGGCGTGTTTACATTGCACACAGAAGTTATGCGGGGACACATGTGCGTATTTACTTCAGCACCACGCCACGCGGAGGTGTTTACATCGGGCGTGGGAGTTACGCCTGACCTGGAGCACGGGGATTAAAGTGCCGATACAGCACAGGGGTGGTGCCAGGCTGTGCCCGTTGGTACCGCGCGGGACAATACAAGGGCACACCCTAACACACAGCAGCATCGGGGTATGTGAACAAGATACTGTGGACCACAAGCAGTGGTTGTATATAGAAACAGTGCGGGGGGAACGGCATTTCTCTACTTTTTTAAGGCCGAAAGGCCCCGGAGGGGCCCTGGTGGTGAGCTTGCGAACTACCAGGTTGAGGCATTATATTGTTTTCACTTGACAGGAAGTCAGTACAGGTGCCGCCATTTTGTTTTAGGGGTGCCGCCATTTTGTTTTAAGGTGTCACTACACAAATTTATGCATATAATGATAAAATTAATATTAATCAACCTTCGATCCTGAGGTTGACCATAAGCATACCTATATCCCCTAACATGGACCCAAGGAATTCAATGGTTCTATTGATTTGTTGCTAAGACAGCTGGTTGCCTAGCAACAGCTATTCTAATTGTTTATCTGCCTAGCAACACCCATTTCCGTGCTCCTGAGGTTGATTATAAGCATACCTACCCCCCCTAACATGGACCCAAGGAATTCAATGGTTCTATTGGTTTGTTGCTAAGACAGCTGGCTGCCTAGCAACAGCTATTCTAATTGTTTATCTGCCTAGCAACACCCATTTCTATGCTCCTGAGGCTGATTATAATCCTACCTACCCCCCCTAACATGGACCCAAGGAATTCAATGGTTCTATTGGTTTGTTGCTAAGACAGCTGGTTGCCTAGCAACAGCTATTCTTATTGTTTATCTGCCTAGCAACACCCATTTCCATGCTCCTGAGGTTGATTATAATCATACCTATCCCCCCTAATATGGATCCAAGGAATTCAATGGTTCTATTGGTTTGTTGCTAAGATAGCTGGCTGCCTAGCAACAGCTATTCTAATTGTTTATCTGCCTAGCAACACCCATTTCCATGCTCCTGAGGTTGATTATAATCATACCTACCCCCCCTAACATGGACCCAAGGAATTCAATGGTTCTATTGGTTTGTTGCTAAGACAGCTGGTTGCCTAGCAACAGCTATTCTTATTGTTTATCTGCCTAGCAACACCCATTTCCATGCTCCTGAGGTTGATTATAATCATACCTACCCCCCCTAACATGGACCCAAGGAATTCAATGATTCTATTAGTTTGTTGCTAAGACATCTGGTTGCCTAGCAACAGCTATTCTTATTGTTTATCTGCCTAGCAACACCCATTTCCATGCTCCTGAGGTTGATTATAATCATACCTACCCCCTTAAATTGGACCCAAGTTTCCATAAGTTCCATGATAAATCACTAAGATAATGTTATGCTGCTGCACTGGTGGCCACCTAGGGGCTGTATATTACACTAAATCCCTGTAATTGCTCGTTTTCCCCTGTTGTGTCACATCTGTCAGTTATATCATCCTCCCGCCCTGTTTATATGGTGTCTTGAATGGGTCCCCTACAAATATACCAACCATGTAGACATTATGTTCCTTCAAATGCAAGAATTGTGGTTGTTGCCGCGTATAAAAATGCCTGAGGCATTTTTTTACGCGGCAACAACCGCAATTCTTGTTATTGTCTCTGCTGTAGATTGTATAAATGATTGTGCGAGCAGGTGAACATTCAATGTTTATGTGGATTGTACAAAGGGGGTCTGTGTATGTGAGCACTCCATAGGGGGCACTAGGGTTCAATTATTACCTTGTAGGGTGTTCTCGGAATGTTTTCTCAGGGG
Source organism: Harmothoe impar (assembly GCA_947462335.1). Taxonomy (NCBI): domain Eukaryota; kingdom Metazoa; phylum Annelida; class Polychaeta; order Phyllodocida; family Polynoidae; genus Harmothoe; species Harmothoe impar. The sequence goes on from OX381712.1 coordinate 678,615, forward strand.
GGACACCGACCCAGATTGTGGTTACATCATGTATAGGACCATATTCGGGCATAATATCATAAATATTGATTGTGATGTACCATACTACCGGGATAATCAGCACTGAGGGCTTAGGTCATGACATTATGTTTGTTGAAGGGGTTACTACAAATCTGGGAGACAACTGGCTATGTATGGGCCTCTCCTCATCGCCATTTTGTTTTGTTGAGTTGAGTTGAGTTGAGTTGCAAGTTACCTGGTGGTCAAACGGATAGGGCACCGGGTAATGTAAGAAAAGGGTCCCCGGTTCTAATCACATCCTGGTCACCATTATACATTTTGTGATTTGAGATCATTTTAAATGTCAAATCATTGTTCATCAAGTTTGGAAAAGAAAAATGGAAAAATGGTAAGAAATACAGATAGTCCTTATCTCTTATGATATCAATGCATTATTGCAATAGTGATGTCTTTCCTCAATAAAATAATGAAAATAGTTCTAAATATTTCCCATAGCTATTCCTGTGCTGACCTCTTAACATGGCAACCTATGGTAGGAGTAGGAGGTCTGAGTGTATACCTTACGGCTGGCTGTATAGTATAGTGGTCATGTCTTTGGACTTGCAAGCAGAAGGTCTTGGGTTAAAATCACCATAAGGTCAAACACATTTTTAGGCAATGATATCTGATGAGTAGAACAATAGATAAGTAACCAGTAGTTCTTATGAGTTCCTTCACACGGGTGTTCCTCTGTGACCTACCTGTTAGGGCAGAGTTCATCAGATTGGAGGATTTACCAGCCTAGGTTTGAATCCACTAAAGGCAGGGTTTTAAAAGGGAAAGCATCCCCATAACCTCCTCCCAGACTTGACCTAGTTCATATAACCTCCTGAGGAGGTTATACACATAACCTCCTGAGGTTTTATTTCACAAGTATATAGTATAACTAGCTAGGAGGGGATACGCCTAATAAATGTTCAGTTAATTACTACAATAAATATAACATGGCACCTAGGACACTTACCCCATAAAACACAAGGGTAACTGAGTTCAAACAGTCAGCCACTGCCATACCAACCAGGATTACATTAGTTGAAGACTGCAACTCCTTTTTTACCAATACTGATACAATGATCAACATATTTCCTGAAATATAAGAATCTGGTTTTTGCAAACATATTGTATATGAAACTAAACCTGATGATACTATGTCTGACACTGCACGATTTTATGGATTTAAAATGGTTTTACAATTGTTGTAAAGGCTTATTTTACAGATGATTACAGGCTATTACAAACATTTGCAACAAAATTTACCCCAGATGTAAAACTAATCAACATGACTCTTTGCATAGACTTTACATCCAGATCAAAGGCCCTGATGGCTGTATTGACAGTCAATTACATCTGACTCAAAGTCCTGTAAACTCGATGTTACACTATTATAAACCCACACAATTGCCAGTAAAACCTGACATTACACTTTCGTAAACCCATACAATGGCCTGTAAATCCTCATGTTAGACTATTGTAAACCCATACAACGACATGTTAATCCCAATGTTACAATATTGTAAACCCATACAATGGCCTGTACATTATTGGTTGGATCATTGTTTTGAATAATTGGGCAGAATCATTAATGGGAAACACATTTTTATTGAATATTCATCAATTGATTGGGACGGGCTCAACCCCCAGGGACAGGGGTCCGCCCCCAGGGACAGGGGTCCGCCCCCAGGGACAGGGGTCCGCCCCCAGCGACAGGGCTTGTGATGTGGATAGAGGCGTCAGGATGTAGTCGGGAAATTGTCCAGGATGAGTAACATTGACGGTGAACAGTTCATGTCTTTTGTACATACTTCATCTGTAGGACTGTCACGAGAGAGGCATGTGCGACACAATAAAATTGGGTTTCTGTTACATTTAAGCTTGTATCACCACCTAATTGATGAGTTTCATTAAAATTGAGCATTTTTTTACGATATATCCACCGTGATTTCAGCTGGCCTGATTGGCAATGCTTTGCTTAGGTCAGAGGGACCTAGGTCAGAGTAAACACGGGTACCAGTGATAACATATTCGGGTCAAAACAAGGGTGTTGTAGCCTGCAGTAATTTATATAATGTTGTTGAAAAAAGTGAGGGGGGGCTGACCATATAATCCAATTTCCTAATTTTGGAACATCATTCACAGAAAATGATTAGATGCTATACAAGTAGACAAATAGACAGTGCTGCACGCTAAAGTGACTGAGTCTGTGGTTAGTGCATGAGTGGTGCTATGGCAATGTTGCACGATGGCCGTAGGCTGAGTGCAATACAGCCATAGCTTACCCAAGAACCAGGGCAGACCACTAGGTCAAGTTTATTGTTAAGAGGCCCAGGCTGGTATGCTTTAAGAAGAGTCCTTTCTACAGGGGGGTCAGGTTATGGAATCGGCTAAAGCCAAAAGTCTAACTGATTGAGTCTAAAAAACAGTTCGAGTAAAGATGTGAAGCAGATTCTGATGACTCGTCTGAGTCAGACCAGGCTCCGTCCTCCTAAGACTCGGAAGGGAAGGGGAGGAGGGAGGTGTATTAGCTGATCAGTGGCTTGGTGTGTGAGAATGTGTGTGTTGGTTTTTTGTGTTTGTTTTCACTTTCTTTTAGTTTTATCTATGCATTTACTTCAAGGCTCAAAAATGACTTTGAAAAAAAAGGTGCTGATTATGAAATGCGATGTTGTCATTTTTTTCAGTCAACCCCAATCACCGAAAATACTGGTTATAGCAACGCAACAATAACACCATTTGATTCCTTGGGTATGATTTAGGTGGGCAGGTAGGGTAAGAATGGTTCTGTGATGTATATTTTGGCTATGGAAGATGATATTCTGATTATATAGCATTGGTTGCTAGGCAACTGCTTGTCCTAGAAACAAACCAATAACACCATTGATTTAGGGGGGATGGGTAATGTTAGAATGGTTTCATGATTAGACTATGGGAGATGATATTCTGATTATTTGGTGGCCATCTTGGATTTCGGTAGGAAGTAGATACACTTTTCAAAAATCATGTTGCCACTTTGAAATGGATTCAGCACATTGAAAAACCCCTATGAGCAAAGTTTCATGCTTCCTGCCAGAAGTGCCAACCTTAATTCTGTATCTACTAGACTATTGTAGGGGTTGTGAAAGAATGAAAAAAAACACAGGTTCCAAATTTGGTTTGAATGCAACAGGTTTTTTCAAGTCCCAAGCCCTGGTTCTCATATGAACATGGCCTCGAAATAGTATTCAATAACTGTAGAGGTTTACTATAGACAAGGTTTGGAGTACACAGGCAGCGTTTTTGCTGGTTTGAAGTCAGCAGAGCTGTTCGGACTAGTCTTGTCCCAGCAAGGGCTGGTGCAAGAGCCAGGAGCAGGAGGGCTGTAGGGGCCTCGGTAACAAAGGTTTCGAAGGGTGTGGGTCTGAGCCCCCCGGGCGCACCATCTGGAGTGCCCTACTTGAACTTGCAACCGGGTAATCGCTCAGGGGACATGGCATAGGACGCCATGTGTTGCCACCTAGGGTAGAACTTGCCATTCCTGCCTCGAAACCATGAACCCATATTACACATATACATATTATTGCCCCTACACTATTGTGGTGGTTCGTGTTAAGCCCTTTAGGGGACGGGAACAGGTTGTTGGTACATACTACTTTATTGGTACAGTCTATACAAACAGACTGTACCAGTATAGTAGTACGGTGCCCGGTTCTGGTGCGTACCATTAATCTGGTACATTTTGTGTGTCCATTAGACCTTGAACAGACTGCTGTACCAGAATACCGGCCCCATAGGTGGGTCTGCAGTACTCATGGAACAATGGGTCTTAGCTATACTAACACTGAGGGCATGGGTGGGGGAGAAAATACCCATTTTTTCAAGACTTTATCCATTTATGACCTTACCATTCCATTAGGAAATAAAACCAAAACGTAGAGTGAGAGATAAGTATCTACTGTATTAACCTGTGTATACATATTCATCAGCAAATCTAACACAAAATTCGGAAATGGATTGTACTGGATCTATATAAGATTGTCTTATGCCTGTGTCATGTTTAATGCATGATATTTGAATAAATATAAATGATTGTAGTTGGTAAATCGGCCAGTGTAGAGATTAAGATGTCCACTTTCCAATGATACCAAACATGATATATAGTATATTGTGACTTTGAGTGAAATATTATGTAAATTACTAGATGCGCTGATGCCGGTGGGTAACCCATTATACTGGTTTGCCCTAGATGTAGAGTACAGGTACCCCTCTACATAGTATACATAGTATCAACAAAGGGTGTACATGTTATGTTTAACACAGTTTTTGATGAGTAAGTATTCATACAATGGCATTACACTATCATAGCAACCATACATGACCCATGTAACATGATGTAACATACAAGTGAATAGCCGAACGGCTTAACACAGTTTGACCAAAGGTTCCTTTTGAACCAAACTTTAGAAAAAAAATTTACAGGGTTGTGTTTTATGTATTTATGATAAGCAATTAAAACTAGTCCTGAAAAAGGCCCACATGACCGCACAGTCTACTTGTTTTTTTTAAGTTCTATCTCATAAATTAGACAGAAACGGTGATAAAAACCTCAGTCTTCATAAAGACTTTTTGCATAATCGACACAAACTTTAGTAGTGTGAAAACTTAGTTCACACGTAAACCCAACATGAAAAACACATGACAGGGAACATTGACATAACAAAGTAATCTGTAGATTACCACAAAAACATCATACATATGGAATATACAACACATATACCTGAGTTATGAATACTTTAGTTTACAATATCGGTTGTCATTTCCACAGGAGTCATGTCTTATAAATACTTTCACTCTGAACACTGTCCGGCAGTTTGTAGATAGGCTCCAAAGAACCATAAATATAGTCCTATGAGTTACCTAGCAGCATACTAGGAAACCGGCACAATATAGTTATACTAATATAAGTTGTCTAGTGGTGGTCAGGGTGCTCTCCTCTTCTATTAGACGAATGAGTAAGGTGCTCTCCACTTCTTTTAATCCATAGTTACATCCAATAATTCCATCCGGAAGCATGAAATGTTCATATAATAATGTAACGGCACCAACGTAATATCAGGAACAATGTTTTAGTCTCATAGTCATCCGGAAAGTCAATAGTTTCCTCCGGTTAGGCGATCATGAGAAGTGGCTCCTGATTAGTGTTCATAAGGTATAATCGTAGTCCTATTCAAATAATCACAAGAAACAGCACAAAGAACAGGGGTACAGTAGTTGGTAGTTTTCGCGGTGATAATGGTAATCCGTCAGGGTCCTCACATATAGTATTAAAGAATAACGGCTAAGAACATAGCTTCTGTCATGTCGTGCATGACGACTGATTACACAGTTATGTAATCTGCTCTTGAAACACCTGGTTTCACTACAGACTACATCCTTTACGACAGGCTGTAGTCTAACTTAGTTTCCAATATTAGAAAACTGTTCCAGCAAATTAACTCCCTAACCCAGCGGCTCGTCGTCTGGCCATAGCAACGCCAATGCTTGCTCCTGAGTGCCATCCCACTTGTCGAAGGCCACCCCAAAGCATCGATGAAATTTTAGATTCATTGCCATTAACCTCGCGGTTAAATTATCACATTCGCTGAGAGCAAATGCTGTGGCTGCTTCAGCATTAGGCCTATCATCCTCTAATTTGACTGTCTTTTCTTGCAAGACATCTTCGTTGGCTTTGAGCAACAGCTCTTCTTCCTCCCTATGGGCTCGTTTCAGACCGTGTGTGAAAAGGCCTAGCATCTGTGTATTATAGTCCACAGCTAACTGTCTCCGAGAGGCCTGGAATTTGGTAACAATGGCTTGACCAATTTCCGAACTTGCCCTTTCTTCCCGTGAAAAATAGTTAACAACCGGTACATAATTTAATTTAGTACCTCCAGTGGTTTCCTCTTTGGTTACCACTGGACGCTGGCTGCCAGGTGAAGACTGTTGCACCTGAACCGCCACAGGAGCAGGTGCCACAGCAGTCAACCTGGGTGCTACTGTCACAGTATGTTAGGGTGCAACAACACTGAGACTGGCGGGTCGGAGTAGTAGACCTAGTATCCCTGGGAGCAGTTAATCCCATGTGATAGGAAAGAGAAAGAGTTCCTCTCTCCTTACTGCCCAAGCTTCTTTATGGACGCCCTCCCTGGTAGTCTCCATGCAAGCTGTCAGGGGACTCCCAGTACTGTCCGTTGAGGAACTCGGACGCCTCCTGTCTAGCAGGTTCCCTCTTTTTGGGATTCTCCGTGTAAAGAGGATCGGTTTTAACACTCCACTGGGAGCCGCCTCGTTAGAAGGATTGTCCTCTTGACGCCCAGACACGTCTTTCCCCACTGGTGACGTAGGGCGACTGCGCAACGGGATCAAGCGAGCCGGATTGGCAGTGAACACACCACTGGTGGCGGTTTCCAGTCCCCTACTGGGCGGAACCCCATCTACAGCCACTGGAGGCTCGACCTTCATAGTATCTCCAGCATTCTCGGAAACATCCATGGCTTCCACGGATACAGTTGAAGGCTGTACCACCGTCCTGGTAGTAGGAGCTATTAAATTTTGAATCGGTCACGTTGTCACCTCGTGACCGTTCATTCCTGCATGCTTGTTGCCCTCTTTCTTGTACAAACTCAGCCGAAACATTACTATCGGCTGAGCTGGACCTAGTGGACATACCGGTAGCTCTCTCACCTTTTCCGCCGCGACTTCTCCTGGCGGCTTTTAGGGTTTTCACACACGCCTTCTCATCCGCACTGGATGACCAAGTTTTGGTGGTGCGTACGGCATCCTCCAACAAGCTATAATAGCATCATTTCGTTCCACCCTATTGTCCCACATATACTGCTCTATATCCAGGACGGCTAAGGGGTATGATGAGACTTTCTGGCTGCTATTAGCAGACACTTCGTACTCCTCGCGGGTCTTGGGTTCCCCACCCTTACGAGGTTTCAGCCTATAATAATTAGGCGTTCCCAGTAGCATACCGCCTACTCCACAGTTCTCATCCAATGATAATATTGGTAGAGCAGGGATTCTCCTCTGGAGGTCTGCGATCTGGAAATCGAATGCCGCCCATCGAAGCCCACGCTCCAGGGGTTCCCAGTAAGCGAACCACTCTTCCGGGAATTTGTCTGCTTCTCCAATTACTAGGAAAAGCTCCAGAGCCTGTCCGATGATCGGCTCAATCCGGCGGGGAGCACCCTCCATCATTAAATGTGTCACATCAGGATGTTAAAACACTTCCCTACCGTCATACTGAGACTTAAACCCCTCCAGGCGAGGAATCTCTGGTCTCTGATAGATGGGCTGTTCCTGTTCTTCCTGCGGTAGTGCAGGACTTCCGGCCTAGCTGATTTGATCGAGTTGTAACTCCTCAAAATAGCTTGCCACTTTAGCTGGCCGTAATGGGGTAGTACTGTCCTCTTCTACGTCCATTACACCTTCTCCTTGTGCAAGTAAGTCAAGGTCTCCCTGATTTACAGGGCTATCCAGTGCCGTATCCGCTGCCACATCCCCGGTCTCGGGATCACCACCGTCAAACGGTTCTCCCAAATAAATGGGTCCAGGCTGATCAGCCATTACTCCACCGGAATGTGGTACACACTTATAGAAAAAGTGTCCTGATGGATAGATAGACGGGGTCCACCTCCCCCTAACTGTTACTGTCGTACAACCTTGTGCACCTGACAGACTCCGCGAACGCCTTTTCAAGAACAGATTTAGCCTCAATCTGATTCTTCCGGGTCCTTTTACCTTCAGCTGTTGAGACTTTATGTATCTGGCCGCCCTTAGATCTTTTCAGAACGACCTTCCTACGCACCTTTAGTTTCCAGGTATCCTCCTACTGCGGCCGCCCGCGTTTCCTTGGAGGATCCTTGACTGATTTACTTTTCACACTTTCCTCTATTAAAGTTTCTACACCTAACTCATAGGTATCCATGGACAAATCTCTTCCCTTCCATTCTCTTAACCGAGCTACATTTGAGTTATACATCCTTCCTAATAAAGAACATATAACTATTGTACAGTCACTAACAACACAAGTGACAACAAAGGGACCATCCCAATTACTTGCTAACTTTAAATTAGACAATGGTTCATGCAGTTGGACTACCTGGTCTCTAACCTTAAACTGTTGCGGTTTAAGCCCCTGATCATATCATTTTCTGCCACTCCGGAGTTCTGTTCTGACCAATTCATAAGCATATTTAAATTGATCTCTCAGTGATTCCACAAACATCACATGACAGGGAGTTTCATTCCCACCACTCCAAAAACGAAATCTGCAGGCATGATTAGATCCTCCCCGAATACTAACAGGTTAGGGGTACACGATGTACTAGTATGGACAGTGCTATTGTATGCATGACATACATATTCACACTGTTCATCCCAGTCATCCATTCTATCATTTACCAATGATTTCAATACCTGTATCAGGGTCCGGTTAAACTTTTCCACTATGCCATCACTCTGAGGTCTATAGGGGTTTGTTCTGGCTTTACATACAGCTAGCCGGTGACACATTTCCTGCCAGAGATCGGATTCTAATTCTCGTCCCTGGTCACTGTGCATCATTAGGGGAACCCCAAGATGCAATAACCAACCCTTTGCGAATGCTTTAGCACAGGTTGCAGCCTTGTGATCCGCCAACAGGAACACTCTCGTATATTTAGTGTAATAATCAGTTACCACCATCATACACGTGTTTCCATCAGGAGTGGTATTAAATCCACTATTGATAGCAAACCGGACTCCAAAGAGTTCTTGGGATATTGGCATTTTACCCATCCCGGGACCAGGTTTTTTTTTACAATAATCCGGGAAAGTAGCGATCCACCTTAGCAAATCAGCACTCATACCGGGCCAGTGGTACCTTCTTCCTAAAAATTCCTGGGAACGTTTCTTTCCAAAGTGACCACTGGTCAGGTGTCCGTGACAGTAGTACATAATATCCCTCCGCATACCCGAGGGAATTACCACCTGCCTGAACTGTCTACCCGAGGGATAAATCTTCCAACGGTAGACTACACCATTCTGTACTTCCAGCTCCGCCCATTGGGCCAATAGCCTCCTCATTTCCCGGTTTTCCAGGGAAACCTTCGTCCTGTGGGGCTTAATCCCCTTGGGCAACAATTCTTGCAACCAACTAAGGTTAGGATCCTTTTTTCTGAAACATCCGGATTGTTTCCATGGACCATTCTAGGATGCCAGTATTCCGTGATTCTTGTTCCTATCCTGATTCGGAAAGGTGTGCCAATAACCTCCCAATCATACCTTCTGCGTCTTTGAAAGTTAATAACCACCTCAAAGAGGAATGATCAGTTCTTAAGGTAAAGTCTGAACCCCACAGGAAATGTTTGAATTTCTTAGTGTATACTACTACCGCCAGTAATTCTCTCTGGTAGTACAGTAATTCCGCTGAGTTTTGCTCATCCTATTACTAGGGAAGGCTATAGGAACCTCAACTCCCTCCTGGACCTGACTGAGGGCCACCCCAATGCTGTCGTTACTAGCATCGGTATCGTGTATGAAATGCCCATCCGGTGTGGGGTATTTCAGTACCGGAGTCTCAATGAATCGCTTTTTTATGGCTAAGAAAGCCTCATCCTGTTCCTTCCCCCATGGGAATTCTTTCTTCCTATTCCCTGGTGTCCAATGGGACAGACATTGAATAGGATAGGCCTACCGGGAGTACGAGGGTATTAAGTCTCTATGATAAGAACAGAAGCCTAAGAAGGAGCGCACCTCCTTCGGGCCTCTCGGTGTTTCCCACTCGTAAACACTCCTGATCTTTTCATGATCAGCCTTAACCCCTTTCGTGGATATTATTCGTCCCAGATAATCAATAGCTTTCTTGAAAAGGTTACACTTCTTGGGCTTAAGCTTAAGAGCATTCGCCATAATCCTTTTCAGAACTTCCTCCAGATTATTCAGACAATCCTATCACGTCATCCAAATAAACTAGACACTTCCGCCATAATAAGTCACTCAGGAGAGTTTCCTTTATGGCCTCGAATGTCGAAGGAGCATTACATAAACCAAATGGCATTACTTTATACTCATACAACCTGAAATAGCTGGAAAACGCTGTCTTCTCCATATCACCCGGTTTTCTTTCCTACCTGCCAGTACCCAGATTGTAGGTTCAAGGTACAGAACCATTCATTACCCCCTAAAGAATCAATTGTTTTATCAATTCGAGGTAAAGGGTACAAATTTTTCTTGGTCAGACCATTCAACTTAAGGTTATCAATACAAAATCGTATAGTGCCATCCTTCTTAGTAACCATGCACACCGGGGAGGACCAGGGGCTGATACTAGGAACTATGACGTTATCCTGCAACATTTTTGCGATTTCCTCCTCTGCCACAACTTTCTTTTTTGGAGGCAACCTCCTATAAGGAATCTTAAACGCAAGGTTGTCCCCCATTTTAATTTGATGTCGTTTTCCCCAGCGGTTCCGTGGGACATGCAAAAGCTTTCCTACAGCGCTGCAACATTTTCAGCAACGCTTCCTTGTGTACCTCATCTTCTAGTGATGAATCTATCAACAATTTATTGATTTCTCCATGTTAATCACCTCCTTTCCCTTCTTCCACTGGCATGTCCTGAACGCTACTGGTGACTGCCTCCGCAAGTATCACTTTCCCTAATTCAGTGACTTTCTGGAGATATCAGGTGACATTTCCGGGATTGGAAATGGGTGCAACTGACCATCTGGAATTCCCTATTGGGGTATCCGCAGATTCCAGCCCCTTCTGGGACAATACAGCCAATATTCGCCTCCATTACTGCCAATTCTCTTTGAAGTAATCTACCTGCACTGATTAGTACGTCACACGTCGTTCCTGCAGGAATCTTAACAGTCTGTGCCATACTGGCAACGTTACTAATGATCCTGAGTTTACAGGGTATGCTAACATCATACTGGTATTCTATCCTCAATTTCCCGCTCTTTGGATTCAATGTCGCTCCGAAGAGCGCCGCAAAACCTAACCCTATGATTCCATCATCATCAATCTCTGCTACGGTCTGGGCCCATAAAAACTCCTTCCCGGCCACAGAGATTATCAGAAAAGTCTGTCCAAATGTCCTCATCCTAGTAACATCGGCCGTGCATGCGTTTACCCTCATTTTGAGGTTATCACACACACTCTGCAACGAGTCTAAGAACCCCCGGGAGATTATGGAGTGGCTAGCTCCAGTATCTACCAGGAACTCCCCAGACTTTCCTTGTACAGAACAGGAAACATACCACCTCTTCCCTTCAGTTACTGAGGGATTTCTAGTAAACCTGTGAAGGTCACCATCAGTGCCCAGGTAAAAATCGGCTACCTCTTTTTCAGGTGATATCTCCTTTCCATCCCTACCTTTCTCCGCTACTTTGACCGTCTCCCCTGGTATAAATTGGGTTATCACTGTCCTCGTTTATAGACATCCTTGTCCACATTCCTGGTAGCATTATCATTCAGGAAGGGATTAAACTGTTCCCGGAGAGCTCAATGCATATCTTCCCTCGTCTCCTGGTGGTAGTCCACTTCTTGTTGACCCACCTTTTCCGTCTCCCTGAGACTTTCCTGATGTCTGCACCTTTTAGCATTGTTTCCCTGGCTTCCAAAGCACATATCGCTTTTACCTCAGCCTCTCACTTTCCCCTGAGTTCTTCAGTTTCTTCTAGGATCTGAGTTCTAGTCTCCTCATTGTCCCGAACTAGTTGGTCTCGTCCTTTTTCCAACTCTCACCTGCTTTTTTAAGGCTTCACACTCACTAGAGTATTTCTTTATTTCTTTCTCATATTTTATACATAATTCCTGAGAATCCTTAATAACTAGACATGCACATGCTATTTCCTCCTGAATTTTCTGAAATTCATGAGATTCTAGAGCAACCCTCTTCTTTATGTATTGGTTGTCCTCCATCAACCTATCACATTCTTCTTTCAGAGCGGCTTTTCGTTTCTTATTTTCCGTGATAACTTCATCTCTTTCCCTCACTAGGGAAGTTAGCTCCTCATTCAAGGCCAAATATTGGTCTTCCATGGATTGTTTGTCCAATTGTATGTTCTCCCAATACAGCTCCTCCTCTTCCCGAGCATGACGCTTGTCCTCTGCTCGCTGGAATCTTTCATCCCCCAGATACTAAGCTAACCAGGAAAGATCAGCCACTTTCCTTTTCTTCACCTGTACCTGACCCTTAGGCCTCAGACTGCTTCCTGGATCCCAATCCTCTAAGTCCACCCTGGTGGATTCCAGTTCTCCTTCCTCACTGAGTTCTTGCTCCGAACTCTCAGGCTTCCCCCTTGAAGCCATTCTGTCCCTTTTCCAAGGACTTCCTATTCAGATATACTGAACATACTCCCGAACAAGATCACCTTGTTCTGCTACCTTTCTTCTGCAACTGGTCACGGCACCAGTGTGGTGGTTCGTGTTGAGCCCTTTAGATTAAAGAACAACAAGGAACGGCAGTTTCCAGGTGCGAGAGTATATGTATCTGTTTATTACGAGAATAAACCACGCGTATGTTATACTGTCTGTCCGCACAAGAGGACTATGTGAAGTATCACGAGTCGAGTCAGAACTGACTGCCTGCTACGGGTCGTCAACACCTCTGATATAACCTTCACTGTGGTCACGTGAGCATGTGAGGGTAGGCCACCCACCTGTAGGTGACACACAGAAACCAGGAGAGGATCGAATCCTCTCCCGGGAACTGTGTGTACTAACCCCAGGTGCAGGGACCGAGCCGGCTAACTAGGAAACGCTCCCTGTGGAGTAAACACATAGTAAAAATATAGTACCCCTACACTATTATGCCTATTCGTCTATGTTGTATGTTTGATAATGCTTGCCTGTATTTGATTGTCTTTGACTACCTTGACTACTTTTTGGAAGCTTTTCTTTCATAGGCCATGTCTTTTTGATCAGCTCATATTCTTAACATGGGACACACCAATCATATCCTTTTGTTATCTCATTGTATCCTATTCTTTTGTTGTTGTTACTTCACCTGTTGTGGATTGTGCCATGCAAACCAAGAACCTAAAGCATTCCACAGTGAATTACCAGGACAATATGCATTATCTCAATTGAAAACAACAACCTATGGCAGATTATCACTACCTGTACTATTGTTTACAAACATTTTTAGATCAACAATTTGGTGTACATCTGTATATTGAATTGCAAGAGTATGTGCTTACCATTATAAGTTTGTGAAATTATGTTTGAAATCTGAATCCTTGTTAACTAATAGTATATACAGTCAATATGCTCACATCAAGCATAAACGAAATGGAAACTTGATGTCATATGAAATATAATACTTTCCTTCAGTTACAAATAATACATCCCACAGCTTTACACCATGTAATACTTTGTATTAAAAGAGCCTCGCTAAGACCCAACTGAAACAAATATACTGCACTCCGTTTAAGGTGTAGACTAGTAGCAGCTATCATCTCTGTAGCACCTAATAAGAGGCTGCCTTAAGTATGGGGAAACACATTTTCACAACAAAACAAGTTAATCCGCTTCAAATATATTGTTCCAATATATTTAAGTGAATTGAAATACAATTACAAATGCAATTTAAACTTACCAAATATCCCAAAAATCAGTGATAGAAATGCCAATAAAGCATTGAATACAGATAGTGTGATATTATCTCTCAGCATCCCAATAGGAGATTCTTTCCACAATTTAACAAAATGTGTATCATTACCATGCCTACATTGCAGAGACCAGTCTCCAAAAAGTGGGTAGAAAATGAGACCGCAATATAACTTTGCCCGGAGGATTGGGTCAATTGCTATTTCCTTGGCATTGTATAGCATTATGGTTGTAAAACCTATTTGACCACTGAGTTTTCCAATAGAAGGATAAACAAAGGGCCAAGAGTTACGCAGCCCTTCCTGAAATATGAGTGTATTTCATGTACAGCATAGAATGAATTAAAACTTCAGAAATATTGGCAGGCTACACAATTGCTGTATAGATACATTTATAATAATGTGACATAAAAGAAAAACCAATAATTAGAAATATAATTAAGTTTGAAAAAAGCAGTTGCTACAGAGTTGGTTACAGAAAATGGTAATACATATTCTTAGAACAACTACTTAATGTAAGGTCACAGATTGCTAGAGTTTAACCTTTCACATGCTTGGCATGACTTTTACCATGTAACAGCAGTAACCTAGGGCTCAATTCTCACGGTTGTAGGACTCAGCCATTCCCTGTATGATCACCGTCTAGCTAAGCAACAGCAAGATCTTAAATCATATTAGGGTATGGTTCTTGTGTAATTCCCAGTATTGTAGTATCACCTTTTATCTGGATGTGGTCGATGAAGAATCAACCAAACATGTTCTGCTTGGACAAGTACGATAGAATAACAGGGGCTCCAACAAGGTTCTGGACAGGTGACTTCAGTCACCTATGTGATCTGAAGCAGGCTTACAGTGTGTTTAACCTGATACAAAGTAGGATCCAAGAGTTGCTAGTAATATTTATCTCCACATATGGTAGTGGTGGAGTATACAGCATGTCATGGAGGAGAAGTGTGAGGGTGTGAGGGTGATTAGACACGGCTGCCTAGTTTTGCCTAGGTTTGACCTTGTTCTTATTTAGGTCCCGCCCCCTTCCTGGGGTTATTTGTATCCACTCGACCATTCACAGGGCATGCAATCACATCATACAGAGTTCATTGCGAGTTAAAGTGAAAGTATATTATATCGAAGATCATCCCACTGGATTATCCATTCACCACACTCAGGGATCACTCCAAGTTCAGCTCAGCGCCCCCGCTCAGCGCCCCCGCCCCCCAGACACTTGATTACGTCCAACCCTCTTGACATTTAACATATGAGACAAGACTAAGCTATGGCGTCCTACTTAGCCATCATATCACAAAAGAATTTCATAATTCTTTTCTTTGAACAGCAATATGGTGGAGAGATCACTTCCCCTGTCCATACACCTCCAGGCCGCAACCAGAAGTGCCTCCAGGACCATTTACTATGTGTCTTGAGAACTAGTGTCTTGAGAACTAGTGTCTTGTCCACCCCATGCTCCTCTCACCCTCATGATGTATGCATGCGCTGCCTTGCCGTCCCTCTCCCAGACTTTCTCAGGAAGCTCCCAATGTCACACCCCCTCCCCCCGGCAGTAGGTGGTGGTGTGGGCCTGGGACTCCCGGATTTGTGCTCACTGAACCTTGACCAGGGAAGGTGCCATTTACTACAACTATGAAGCATAGAGTCCTCTGAATCATCCACTGTCATTTTATCCTGAAATGCTTAGCAGAATGAATCTTACCAACTTGAGAAATGAACCCCTGGTTCAGATCTGCTTTAGTGAATTCATACAATGTGACATATATTGTTGCTCAATGTGCTGAATGAGGTTAAAGCACACTTACCAGTTTTGTATCATCGTAACACACTACATGACAGAACTTAGCCTTCCTGAGAAATGCATTGTTCAAAATATCTCCAGGGGGGAAGGGGCTCCAGTCTTCTACCATTGTTGTCAATGAGTCAAGTCCTGTTGAGGGATTTGGTCGGTCTGCATCTCTCTCCAAGGTTGTATTAAAAGTTCCATCCCCACCTCCTAAAATAAAGATCCCTGACAAATTATATCACGGGAATAGAACCATATTCACCAAAATATAGAGGTTATTATAAAACCATTTCAAAAATCTAGTTGTGTGCATCCTTTTAAACTCACGAATTGGTAGTGCTACGGCTGCAAATAATACTGTAAAGACAAACACTTATGGCTCACTCTCACCAGATCTATGCAACTATTATTTGGCCGTACATGATCGGTCGTCGTACATGATCGTTGGCCGGACATGATCGGCAGAGTACTAAATCCACTTGTTACCCCCTGTACAACGATATTTAACTCATCTAACCATACCTACAGGCTGTAATGTATCTTTGGGGGGTTTACAAGAAGAAGAAAAAACTCCCAAAAAATATATGTAGGGGCCAAAGGGGGGGATCAATGTACAACCGATCATGTATGCCACATGACGTACATGATCGGCTTGGAATGTCATGTAAAATTTTCTTATAACCCACTGCTTCACATGACTTTGATTATTCATGTTTAGACCTACATCATATGTACACCTTGCTATGGTTAACAGTGATATTTCTAGGGCCGCGCCCTGCGCCATAGACGCATTTGAATTGTAAATGGCGCATTAAAACACCCTAAATATGCGCCCATGGGCGCATTAAGCCATCATGGACCATCAGAATTGAAAAAATCTTCTCTCAACTATAATGTTTCAAATTCCAGATATAGAATGTTGGGTATCATTGGAAAGCTACGATAATGGGAAAAACAGTCATTTAGATCACATTTAGATATTATAACAACATAAATTTTCCTAAATTTCTAAAATATATGCTCTATCCTACTGCATGGTCAACACTAAGATGAAGGTGAGGGCAATAATATGGGAACCAAGTGTCCTTTATTTTTAGGAGTGGCCTAAAACTGTACGCAATTAACCTTCAATATCTATATCAGAATCTACATTAACTTTATATTAAAACAAAAAGCATTTCAAAAAGTTAATACTAGATAACATAACTTTTGTCGTCATGTTTACTTCTTTAAAGATATTTTTGACTGGGAGTATACTCACAAAGGGTCACTCCAAGACATGTTAAAGATATAAATTTCACCATCATTATTATACTAATTTTAATGGCCCATCATGGTTGAAAATGGCGCATTATTTTTACCCCTCAGTGCGCCATTGGCCCATTGAAAAAAATCCTAGCAATATCCCTGGTTAATTTATGTTTTAAACATGGTCAGAAAGAGTATTTAAGGCAGTCAGAAGGTAGTGGCCGATCATGTACGTCACATGACGTACATGATCGGTTTTGAAATGTCATGTTAAATTCTCTTACTCATTGCATCTACACATGTCTAATATCTTACATTTCAAGACAGACATCATATGTACACCTAGGTAAGGTTTATTTATGTTATCATGGTCAGAAAGGGTAGGGAAGTCAATAATCACTGATCATGTACGTCACCGATCATGTACGTCACATGACGTACATGATCGGTATTGAAATGTCAAGTAAAATTCTCTTAATATTCAAATACACACATGTATAACATTTTACATGTCAAGACACACATCATATGTACACCTTGGTAAGGTTTACTTATGTTTTATCATGATCAGAAAGGCTGGGGCAGTCAATAATCACCGATCATGTACGTCACCGATCATGTACGTCACCGATCATGTACGTCACCGATCATGTACGTCACCGATCATGTACGTCACCGATCATGTACGTCACCGATCATGTACGGCCATTTTTCACTTCCATTGGTTTGGTGAGAGTGAGCCTTATTGTCTTAGCAAATGTAATTGGGTGATTTGTGTTGTTTACACAGCTCAGTAATTCAGCATTAGATTAGGATTACTCACCTGGCCTCAGTTCTTCCTGCCCATGTTCAGCTGCAAGAGCTGGTGCAAGCAGGAGGAGTACCACAGCCACACTGTGGGAGAAGGCAGACACAGATTACACATTTGTTTTGGAACCAATTAAGCAAAGGCAAATTCTATTATAGGAAAGAGAAAACTGAAATTCTGAACAAAATAACTCTCCCTAAAAACATAACCTACCTGACATATTACAGGCTTATGACGTTCTACAGCAGTACACTGACTATCATCTCACCCCCCTAAGGCTGATTTATTTGATTACAGTAGAATCAGGTTATAAGAAGCACCTGTTTAACTCACTTTGCCTCCCCTATCAGCTGAGTAACTTTGGGAGCTGTAAGGATTCTGTACCCTGCCTCCTCACTAAACAAAAACATGTCATATAATGTGGAAAAAATGTTTCCTCAATGCTTGGAAAAAACGAAATATAACAATATTCAACACAATTTAATTGATTCAAATGGTGTATATTAAAGTATATGTACATTAATCAAACATTATAACCAAACGTCTGAATGTACAATATTATTGTTACATCATTTTTTATGTTATTTTTAAGATGGGTTGTGACTTTTTTTTGGTCTGAGACGATGTAAACACACCTGTAGCGTTTATTCATCCTGATGACAAAAAGAACTTACACAGATCAAAAATGTTATTGGCAATATGATATGGAGTAACTCGCTAGTGCTGCATTCAAGCATCATGCCGACCCTCCAGGGTTGAGACACTCCCGTAGGGTTGGCATGATGCCCCAATGCAGCACTGGCGAGTTACTAGCCGGGCCTACATTAGTGCATCATGATGACAAATCATCTTTAAGTGAAATCAGTGCTTGAAGGGTTAAGGGCCACATAATGCTATCAAGTAACTGATTCAGGGTGGGCATGATGCTTAAAACAGCCTCAGCTTATCAGGGTTGCTTTCATGCATCATGAGAAGCAAAGATATAGCACGTTAAGATACTATGTGGCCTTCACCCTATAAGGATGGCAACATGCATTATTGCATTATACCCTTTGTCATAATGATGCATGTATACAGCCCTTGTGAGTAACCTTTGTTGTTAGCTGGGGCCCATGGGGGTTGGCCAGCCAGGTCCCCGAGGGACGGCTTAGCCACAGCAAGGCGATCAATATGTCTAAATATGGTACTAGGCCTTTGTTGCTCTATAAAAGAGAGTCTGACCTATTGGGTATATGACAATATGGCAATAAGACAATATGACAATATGTCAATCAGACAATATGACAATATGTCAATATGTCAATCAGAAAATATGACAATATGTCAATATGACAATATGACAATATGACAATATGACAATAGTGGTTGAAAGCTGATCCTGGTTCACTATAGTGGCTCTTTAAAACCGCACTATTAGTGCATCACTAAGAAGTGAGCATGAAAACCTGGGGAAGCATTTTGTTGACTATATCATAGTCATGCTACAGCCCATGGACTATTTAGCGGTCGTGGATTTAGCCAAGGCGTACCAATCGGTGAATATATTGCCTGAACATGTGACATATCAGGGCTTGCGTTGGGACTTCGGCGAGGGCCCAGAAGTCTTGGTGGACAGGTGCCTGTCATTCTGTTTAGCCTCAGCCCCTTGGCTCTTCACTCAGCTAGGTGACTTTGTGGTGCAGTGTCTCAACCGCCGTGGTGTAGACAGAATATCCAATCACATTGATGACTTTACTGTATTGGGTTCATCCCAGCGAGACTGTGGGGTCAACACGAACATGCTCATTCTGGTGCTTAGGCGCCTCGGATTTGACATCAAGTGGCAGAAGGTGTTAGGCCCTTCCCAGGTGCTGACTTGTCTAGGAATAGAGGTGAACAGTGTAGACATGGAGTTGAGCCTCCCTGTGGAAAAGCTAGATAACTTGTATTCAATGATCAGTGAGTTTCTGACAAGGACCAGTGCTTCGAAGTTGGAACTCCAGCAACTATCGGGCATCTTGGCACATTGTGCCACAGTGGTGCAAGGGGGCAGGACCTTCTCCAGGAGGGTGATTAATCTGACCAATTCCCTGTCAGAATCCGCCAACAGAGCAAGATTGTCACCCACGTTCAAGGCAGATTTGGAGTGGTGGAGGTCATTCGCTAGTGTGTGTAATGGCAAGGCCCGGATACTCCAGCACTCTAATCCGGTGGCCGAGATATTCTGCGACTTGTCGTCACGGGGCTTGTATGGGGTCTGGTTAGACAAGTGGGCTAAGGATCTCCCCTTCTTCCCGGACCACTACTTCCCCCCACCTACGTTTGACAATCTTCTGGAGAACATTAATGTACAGGAAGTGTGGCCAGTGGTGATGGCATTGGCTAGGTGGGGTCGCGCGCTCCATAACAATGCCATCTTGATCTGGTCTGACAGCACTCAAGTGTGCCGTATGCTAGCCACGGTCAGGAGCAAGAATGTGATTGCGATCTCTCTGCTGCGTGAACTGTTCTGGATGTGTTTTTGTTTAATATTAGAATTGTGTGTTGCTACCTTCGCTCCAAGGAGAATGTGGTGGCTGACTTCATTTTTGAGGTTGTCCTACCCAGGTGTAGCCCAACTTGATCCCCCATTCTCCCTCTGTTGTTACAGACCGACACCGTCGGTCTGTAACAACTTCTGATCTGTTATGTTCAACATTGTGTATGAGGGACTTAGCATAAGCTGACATCCCGTACTAAACCATTGATCAATACCTAAATGCTCTTGCTCCTCCCCGAACTCTGTATAAATATTCTCTTCTCATGACAAGAGTGAGACGATAATATGAAAGTATTACTATCACCAGTTAATCTTACACCCACCCACCTGATGCACTGCATGTTGCTGATGTGAGACAAGTTCACCATCCTCTTCTAGCAGAATCCTTTAGCACAGTGGAAGGATGAGACCAAGAGCTGATCTGGCTGTATCTGCAAATGGAGCCTTACGAGAAGACCGGTAGCACAGGGGTATCATGGGTGTGTCTGATATGACTAATTAACATATTGCATGTTGACGTCCTGAAGTCAGATGTACTAAGCACTTCAAATTGTCAAGGGGTATCATGGGTGTGTCTTATACAGAGGTCCTGAGTGTTGCATGTCTGTGTTTCCATGTTTCTTTGTTCATTGACACCTCACTCCCTAAGAACATATATACGATGCATCACGTCATGCCAAAGCACAGTTATATATCCTGGTAAGGTGTGACCGGGATCTACTCCTGTTACAGACCTGAATGCAATCTAAGTGAATGGGTGTGGTGAGGTGGAAATACCACAGGTCCAGTGTTGGAGGAGAACCTGCCGTGACATCAGTTAATTAACTCAACATTCATGGATCATATTTTTACTAGGAGGTGAGGGGTATCATGGGTGTGTCTCACAAAGAGATGCTACAAGCAGACTCGCCCAGTGAAGACAGCACCGAGTATATATGCAGCCAACAAGGGTGGAAAACTATACTGGTTATTGTGAGTATATCTGATTATTGGAACTCAAAATTCAATCTGAATAAAAGTGATCCGGGATGTTGACCAAGACGATACTTCTCCTTCTACCTAGTCTAATTATTCTATTAACCATTTCATACAAATCTTCTTAGCCAATTTTGGTCAAAAGGCTGACTGAAATTTTGCATAAATCAATTCTCTCCATTGAATATGCACAATAAAAATACAAAGGGCCTACTTTCTGATGAATGAATGATGCATTTTTTTCTTTGGATAACCCTCAAGTAGAATTTCTGGCATAATATCCCTCTAATAGACTTGAGAACAAATTTTATCTCAAAACCTACCTGTAAACTCTATGCACAATAATAAGATGTTGAAAGTGTATTTGAGAAATTTGATAAACGATGAAGGAATGTGAAGAAAAAAATATGGTTTTTTTTGGTGAGCCTCCTCGGCCACCGTAGTATTTGACGTAATAAGCGCCTCCGGCAGTTAAACAGTTGTTTTTATGGTGTTTTAGTATGTAAGAGTTGTGTACAATGGTCTCCAAAGTCTTATCCCACACTGCACGAAAATAGAGGTTTAAGAGATATACGTCTTGCTTATTTCTCATGACAACCCCATCCAACCTCAGTATATTCCATGGCAACTTAGGTCTGGAAGTTGCCATGAAATATATTTGGAATTGATACCACAGCAACTTAGGTCTGAAAGTTGCCATGGAATATACTGGAGCTTAATACCACTGCAACTTAGGCATGAAAGTTACCTAAGTGTCATTTTGGATTCTCTCCTTCATCACAGTTAAGAAACCTAATCTCAGGTGAAATATCCCTGAAATTATTCATTCTTCACCTTAGGCAGTCTACCAATTGACCTGCCGCCAGCTCCTTGACGTGACAGTACTTATAGTGTGTCTACCGACAGATAGGAGCCCCTGGTTGGCTAATAGAAGATAAGTTTGATATCTATAATATGAAATGGGTTTGAATACCACTTGATACTATTTAAATAATAGCCAAAATATCAGCAAAAAACATGAATGAATGTCTGAATTGCCATTTGCCAAATTGATTGTCCAGTCCTATGAAGATTATTAAGTCTGGGAAAAGATGTAACTATGGTTACTAACATTACAATGGTTAACTCACTCTCTACCATATCGTTGACATGTACAGAAACCAAAATGGAAAGTTCATATCTAATCTTTTTATCATATGAAAATCGTATAAGAGTGCAAGTACACGTTATATGTGAAGTCTGTTTGAAATGATAAATTCATAATAGTTCAAGAATACTATATATAAAGTATTTTTAAAATAAAAACTCCATACATTTTCACTAAGCTACAATATGGCATAAAAAACCTATAATGTAGAGTACCTCTAGCTAAGAGCTACTACCCATGAAGCCACTCAGATCTCAGGGCCGGGTGATGTTACCAAAGTTAATGTAGCCACTCAGAGCTCAGGGCTGTGTGATGTTACCAGTGTTAATGTAGCCACTCAGAGCTCAGGGCTATGTGATGTTACCAGTGTTCATGTAGCCACTCAGAGCTCAGGGCTATGTGATGTTACCAGTGTTTATGTAGCCACTCAGAGCTCAGGGCTATGTGATGTTACCAGTGTTCATGTAGCCACTCGGAGCTCAGGGCAGTGTGATGTTACCAGTGTTAATGTAGCCACTCAGAGCTCAGGATTATTGTTAATGTAGCCACTCAGAGCTCAGGGCAGTGTGATGTTACAAGTGTTAATGCAGCCACTCAGAGCTCAGGGCCAGGGGATGTTACCAGTGTTAATGTAGCCACTGAGAGCTAAGGGCCAGGTGAGGTTACCAGTGTTAATGTAGCCACTCAGAGCTCAGGGCTGTGTGATGTTACCAGTGTTAATGTAGCCACTCAGAGCTCAGGGTCAGGTGATGTTACCAGTGTAAATGTAGCCACTGAGAGCTCAGGGCTGGGTGACGTCCTTGCTAACCTTGTTAACGTAGCTGGCCGTCATTTTGCTTCCTGCAGGGATGAAGGAGCTGAACCTCTTGGGGTTAACCCGGCTGCACCTCTTCACCTTGGGGGTCAGGTTGAGGTCGTGCTGCGCTGTAAAGGCCGCGTCCGCCGGCCTCCCTCTGTGCCTCCTGTACAGGCAGCAGGCAGTGACCAGCAGACTGAAGGTGAGCAGGGCACAGAAGACAGCCATGATGCCGAACCGGGATGGAGGGTACTCCCAAGGGTTCTGTACGTAGCGCAGGTGTCCCACAACATGCTACACAGGCTACACACAGGAAGTTACGGTAGTCATTCATTAGTGATTAGTACATCTATTACCAGTCATTGGCATGGCCCTGGTTAATATGCAACAACCACAGCATGAGTTACCTGTGCAATGGTAACTCCATCCATTGAAGCCAGTTTGTCTACATAACAATTACTGTCCTGTAGAAGTGGCCATATAGAGACTTGAGGCTGTCTTTGATATATGCATTTTTCAAAAACACAAAAAAGGTGTCCCATTCAGAAAAGCTCATTGGATTAGGTTGATCAGTTTGAAAAAAAAATCTGGCTAAGTACATACACACATACATTATGTTACACCCCATGTCATATTCAAAATTAGAAAAGGTTACCTCTAAGCATGATAACATGTACAATTACAATCTTATCATATAGATAAATATCTCATGATTTGCTTGTGCTGTCACCTGGTGTGGAGCTCCTGTGGGTAGCTGGTTAGTACCTCCAAAATGTATGGTGTGAATCTTGAAAGGTATGTCAGCCTTAGAAATAAAGCATGCTGAATAAAAATGATGACTGAATTTACTGAAAGACAAATTGTTCCAAGGGGAAAGCCAGCATTAGCTCTACTTGAGAGAATACTGTTTACACATGCAGGCAGAGTTCATTCTTTGTAAAGTAAGCTTACAATCAGCTCTGCCTCAAACTACCCACAGCAATTGTACAAATTACACCTCGAAATCCCATCTTATAACCAGCACCTGAGGTCTGGTTTTGGCTATTTTAGTGCCTCTACATGGGTACCCTCAGATTTGACCATGTCGCCTTGTCAAATTTTTAGCAAGAAGGGCCGAGTCATTGTGTCGATTTTTATGTAAGTAGGATATACCTACTTTGGCCTTATAAGAATGCCTGTGTCGGTCGATTTTTAAAGGGGCTGTGTCGCACGTGTCGATTTTTAAAGGGGCCGTGTCACTGTTTCGCACGTGTCGAATTTTACCCATGTAGAGGCACATTTTAGTTTTGTAGCATGCTTTGGCCTCAGCCTTGTATAACCAGAGGGGTGTGAGAAGCAACGTAATTGACTTTGGCGGGGGAGGCCAAGCCAAACTGAATGAAGTTCCAAAGGGTGCACGATGCTGAGTGTCAGCGGGGACACAATGAGATAGTTTTAAAGGGGTTTGAAAATTTTGACATAATTTGGTGAAATACAACGCAGACTATTACCAAAATGTGTTATAATTCCGCAAGGGATTATGGGTCATTGTCGTCGACCGGCAGTCACTCTCCCACACAACTTTACTTCCCTATACTAATGCCACCACCTACCTAACACTCTCCTACCACCTTCTCAGTCCTTCCCCTCCTCAGTCTTCTCTTCATCCCCGAATAGTGCAGTCGTATTATTCAGGAGGGAATTATGAAAGAGTCGGCTACATTCTGGTAGAATTTTAAACCAGTATTTTATCTCAATTATTTATTACCTGTGCTCTACCCACTGGATACCATGGGCGACGCTTCTCCCTACGTGTCCGAAGACGACTTCTCGTCAACGGAGGAATACTCAGACGGCTCCGGCTACGACACTCCGGACGGGTCTCATGGCCGGCGTCGTCACAATACAGCCTACAGATCTCACAGACATGCTGGTAGGTCTAGCAATAGTCGTATTAGAAGCCTTGAGAAGACTGTCAATGACATGGCCACTAAATTCAATGACTTCGTGAGTTTGGTGTCCGACGCGGCACATGAGGACGCCGGATTTCAAAATGGTGCCCAAGATGGCGGATTTTCCCGCTCAAAACCGGAGGACGAATCATTACCAAGGAGGGGCGTCCCGACACCTTCAACTCTCAAACCCCTTCGGCTCAAGCAGGAGGAGAGAAGCCATGGAGGTCGGGGGCCCGCCACCATCCTGAGGGGCTCAAAAGGCTCTCGGGAACCACAACGTCAACACCTCCGGGAGGACCGGCCACGACGATACGATGACGAAACTCCCCGACGGTCCTCACGGGACCACGACCGGGGAAGAGAAGCCAGCTCGTCATCACGCCGCCGCCTTCACATCCCTCGCCTCTCAGATAGGATTGAGAGGCATGATCCGCCTCAAAGCAGGAGGAGATCCAGGCATGAAGTAAAAGGAATCACACCGGAGGTTGAGGAGTACATCAACCGCCAATTACGGGCGGAACGACTCAACATCCCACGCTCCGACGGTAAGGACCCTACAGAATTGATCAGTGACCCAATTACAAAACCATACATGTACATTAAGAGGCCCGGGGTCCATACTTCTAAGAAGAAACTAGAGCTACGCTCTACCCTCACTGCCCTTGAGTATATGACATGTTATGTGAGGATGGTCAGGGACCCCAAAGCCGGTCTTGAACCACTATGGCCCCAGTATCTTGAACACCTAGAGCATCTACTGGAGGATGCCATGGTGGACGGCGACATCGCCAGGGAATGGTCCCAGGGCATGTTCGACCAGATGGAACGCGACGCATATGGGTGGGAGGAATATCACTCCAGGGCCCAAACCGAGCGCATGCAGGCGGCCATAAAGGGTAAATCCGGTAGTGGGGACAAGCCCAGCTAACAAAAAAATGTTATTTTACGTCAAAATAACGTTGTAAAACTTTGGATAACGTTATGCCATAGTAAGGAGCCTTGGGGAAACGTTATGTTACGTTATATAACGTTATAAAATGTGGTATAACGTTTTTTGTTTACTGGGAGGGAGGGCTGAGTACCAACACCAACAACAACAAAAAGGAACAGGTGTGTATGGCCTTCAATTCCCACAAGGGGTGCAGTAGTGACAACCACCACAACAGCCAAAATGGCAAGATGTTACATTACTGCTCCCACTGCCACAGCTCAGCTGGTGGGTGGAAGCGGTTCACACACCCGGTGTTTGACTGTAGGAATAAGAACCCCCATCAGCAACAACACCAGAACTTCCCACAAGCCCCACAGTTCAACCCTTACATGCTCCAGCATATACAGCAACAGCCGGCCCCCATGGCCCCACATCAGCAGCAGCAACAGGCCCTACGTCCCAACGCTGCCCCATTCTACCCACCAAAAAACGCATAGTGAGTGCCCCATGTCTACAAGGCAACATGGCTGCGCTCAAACAAGAGGTCAGTTCAAATATTGATAATATGTGTGTTCATGTAAATCAATCCAAATGTGATTCTCATGTGGGTCAGAACTCTCGAGGCCCGCCCCCAGTTGTAAACAGTGACAGTACCATGCACGCGGCCGCAGGCCACGTGTTAACCGAGGCCACGCCCACTCAGGGCGCCCCTCACCCAAAACATCAACAATGGCACGCGGTCCCACACCACGTGCCTCTTGTTGATAAACATGACCACGTGCTACCGAGCGACACTCGCCCGTCGGCACTATTCAAAAGATCACAACATTCACTCCCATTCACATCAAACAGGACACACTCACATCAATCACTTGAAGCTGACCAACAGACTCTATATCCTGACTTCACCAAAATACGACACATTTGTGAATATGACTTTATGTTAGATAATGTTGACATATCACCAGCGGCGTTCAGACAACACCGCATAGACAGATGGCCTCAGGTGACAGACGCATGGTCACTCCTGGGGGGTGTCACACAGCAACTGGCATACATTTACACAGTAGTTAGGGTTGCCTTGGGGCAAGACTGCAGCTCCCGACTAACCTCAACTTAGACAATTGGGTTCATTACCTTGGGGGAGATGGTCGTCACGCCCGTCTCCTTGACTATATCCAATTCGGTTTCCCGCTAGGATACCTAGGCCCAGAAACCGATAACGGGGGGGTGGATAACCACCCGAGTGGTACCAAGTACCCAAGTCAAGTGGGAGAGTTCCTTCAAAAAGAAACTGACCTAAATGCAATAATAGGCCCGTTCTATGAACCCCCTTTTGACGGCTGGTACCACACAGCCCCAATTATGTCCAGACCAAAGTCGGACCCTAAGAAACGAAGAATTATCACTGACCTCACGTTTCCTGACCAATTCTCCGTAAATGCCTTCATTATGAAGAACACTGCTATGGGCGAAATTAGGGAGCATTGCCTCCCTACGGTCGACCATTTGATAAATTTTCTTGTGCATGCTGGCCCCAACGCACACATGTTTACGCTAGATTTAGAAAGAGCTTACAAGAATTTCAAGACCGACCCCCTAGACTACCCCCTGCTCGCCATGAAATGGGGGGGGGGCCAAATATGTTGAGGTAGCAATGCCCTTCGGAGCTAGAGCATCCTCAGCCCATATGCAACGGGTGGCCCAGGCTATATGTGATATCCTACAAAGAGACAACATCGCCGCAATCATGTATCTCGATGATCTGGTTGTGGTGGCCCCTGACCTCCCCACAGCACAAAAACAATACCTGAGAGTTAAAACTTTGTTTAGTGAGTTAGGCCTACCTGAAGCGCTGGACAAGGCACAAGCCCCGGCCAGGGTAATCAAATGGCTTGGGGTCACCATAAACGCTGACAATATGACAATATCAGTCCCTGATGAAAAGCTTAAAGAGATCAAGTTTGCAGTCCTCAACACAGTCAACAAACACAGCATACACAAAAAGGCATTACAATCCCTTCTCGGCTGGTTACTACATGTGTGTAAATGCATTGCGCCGGCCCGTCCGTTCCTCCATAACCTACTGGGAGCTCTTAGAGCCATGGGGGGAGAGTGGGGCAAAATTGCATCAGAGATGAGGGAAGACCTGGATGTGTTTATTGATCTGTGTCACAATTGGAATGGGGTCAGCCTCATCCCACCTCCCAACCCCACACATCAGATGTGAGTCGATGCATGCCCTACGGGCATCGGTGCAGCTGACAGCTCAAGGTGCTATAGAAAAGAAATAGTAGCGCCCCAAGGCACTGAACCAATTATCACCGAACTCGAGGCTGCCAATGTCATAGTAGCCTTACATACCTTCCTAGAGAATTATAACAAAGGTTCACATGTACTGGTTCACTGTGATAACATGGCGGCAGTAAATGCACTCAAGTTTGGCAGAGCCAAAAACACTGTTCTTAATGAATGTTCAAGGGGAATATGGGCGCTCCAAGCAAAGCTAGAGCTTCAATTAACTTTTGACTATATCAGTACAAAGGACAATTTTCTAGCAGACGCCCTCAGTAGATCCCACTTATCTGACCATCATAAAAAGATGGCCGACAATCTCATTGCTGAATATGACCTACTTGAGATACAACCATGTATGTTCTTCTTCACTCATGTCCTGAAACAATCCATTTTCAGACCCAAGAAAGAACGAGCTGGCGTCACGAGCAGAGAAACGACAACTCGAGGCACGAGCCCCAGGCACAAACAAGAACCACCAAGGGGCGGTGAGACAATACATACGGTTCTGCATGGATTATCTAGTGCCGATCTTCGCCCCGACCACAATGGATATATGCATGTTCGTGGAATTCCTCATGTTGGACAAACTAGCCCCCGGCACACTCGCAGGCAAGATATCTCACGTCAGAGTATACCTGGAGATGGCCGGGGGGCATGTGGGGGGTATAAACCACCCCAGGATACGTCGGGCCCTGGAGGCCGTGGAAAGGGACCCCACATACAAGTCACGTGCGAAGCCAGCAGTCCCCTTGGACATCTTCAAGAAGGTAGTATTGGCCCTACCTGCTACACAGGAGGGGATCACGATACGCGCCATACTGCTGACTATTTACTTCGCGGGGCTACGACAGTCCGAAGTGGCACCACCATCGATCAGGGCATTCAACCCAGTACATCACCTCACCAGAGTGGACCGGGTGGTAAAGGTCCATATCAAGCATGCCAAGAATCTACAAAAGGCAGGGCAATCAAAGACAGTCCCAGTCAGCAAAGATACGTTGGGCCAACGTTGGGCCAACAGTAGTCAATGTTGGAATGACGTCAGATTCTGACGTTGGGCCAACGTTCATTTGTCCGTCCATCCGAACGTCGCCATGACGTCGCAAAGAAATGATGTTGGGCCAACGTTGGGCCAACTTCATTTTTTTAACGTTGTACCAACGTCTAATGACGTTGTACCAACGTTTAGCCAACCAAATTTAGAGCCTAAAGGTGATGCTGTTCATACATATATTTTCCAAAATTGACCCAATGTTCATTTCTAATGTTGGCCCAACATTATACCTGTTTGTACCAACATGTCATATATATATATATATGTATGATATCAGTCCGACCGGATAACATTAATATATTTGGGAGCAGCGGCAACTGGTGGTTCTCTATGTCTATACCAGGGGGCGCCCCAAGCTGGCCCCACCTGTCCATTTCCGCCCACCGCTTGCTCAGTCTGTTTGAAGTAGCCGTTGGATTAAGGTCAATTTTAAGGTCAGAATAAGACCCTAACCCATGTCCCTCATCTAATTGTCATTACCCACAAAATGGTGTCTTCATAGATATGTTGCAAAAATTCTCTTATTTCACCTAGGAATTTAGTAATTAAACATTTTATAGCTCATAAATGGAATAACTATTGCTTAAACATTTATACAACCCAGGATGCTGTTTCTCCACAAATATGCGGAGGTCCGCAAATTTGCAGAGATCCGTAAATACACTCTCCATATATTTATGGAGGTCCGCAAATATAGACCTATATGCCTTTTTGGTACTTAAGCATACAAATACGGACCTCCGTATATATTTGCGGACATCCGTATATATTTGCGGAGCTCCATAAATATATTTGCGGACCTCCGCAAATTTGCGGACCTCCGCAAATTTGTGGAGAAACAGCATCCAGAGGGGTCATATTAGTGCCCCATTATGGTGACAAATAATGGGGCTGCCTGGTCAAAATCTCTTCATACAACTATCAATGCCCTCTGGTGGGTGTTAGAGATGCAACGTTGGGCCAACGTTGGATTCCTTCTCATTGCTGGACGTATTTTCAGCGTTGGGCCAACATTGATTTGCCGACGTTGGCACAACATGAATTATATGATGTTGTACCAATGTTGGCAGATCACTGGGAGTATTGCCCATGTTGGTACAACCTAAATTTGCCAATGTTGTACCAACGTTGGCACAACGTTGGGATATTGCCTGCGGCGATATTGCCTCCGACCATTACCAACGTTGGCACAACGTACCCTTGCTAGCTGGGGTTACACTGCACCCTGCCTCCAACCCTACCCTGTGCCCAAAGCACAACATAAACTTAGTCCTCCAGATGTCACCTACCCTGATAGTGGGACGGCCAATGTTCCCAAAGCCGGGCACGGTGATACCACTACCCCTCACCAGGGTGAGGAAGGTATGGGGAGAAACCCTCACGGACTTAGGCTTCAACAAAGCGGCATACAGCCTCCACTCCATCAGGAAAACAGCCTCTACAGTAGCCTTCAAAGAAGGCTGCTTAGAACTGGCAGTAAAGAGGTTCGGGGGCTGGTCATCCAACGCCCACAGGGTCTATATAACAGAAACAGACTCCAACAAAGTGAACAAGACCCTGGTGACAGCCATACAGAAATAACTCTATGTGATACTGAAGGCATAATGTTACCCAGACTATAACTGTTTCCTCCCTCCCATCCCTATACGTTTCCTGCGGGTTTGGCGTTTCTATTTTATGTCATAATCTCATAATCTTAATACGTTGGTATTTACAACCATACATGTGCAATTAATTTTATTCAAAGGTCTTATAAATACCATAGTCACATGTAGGTATGTACATAATCTTATAATATCAAATACCAAATGTAATAAATATTTATTTATTCCCAAGCCTGCCTCCCTTACTCTTCTATGGGGGGAAGTTACAGCGGGCCACATACGGTAATGCCGTGACATTTCCAAATACCAAATTCGCGACATTTTCAGGAATACCCCTAAAAGAATGATCCCCCCCCCCTAGGAATAGGTTTAAAAAAAGTGACGCCCCCCTTCGAATACCTCTAAAAAAAGTGCCCCCCCCTTTTTTTTGCTCAGCCTAGCCCCGGCCATAAATAATGAACGCTCCCTAAACGTCTGTCCTCTCACCTAGGAGAGCTATCCCGCGGGACGCCATGGACCGAGGCTTCCTCTATCCGCTGCGGCTCTCTGGCCCAAGGTTTTCTGCGTTCGTCTTCTCATGATGAATTAAGATAGCGGTGTATTTGGCTACGATGAATCCAATGATAAGCCAGTAATTTCAACATGGGCGTCAATATGTGTGTTTTATATCAGTCAGAAGTTATCTTGATGTGAACAGAATACTCAGAAATGTTGACTCCGCAGTGAATCTTCAATCGGCAACATGGCGGCGACAGTGGCTAAAAGCACGGTGAGCTCGGTTTGGTGGTTTCTTGTCGCTTTTACGATATTATAGAAGAGTCTCGGGTGTCAGATTGAGTCACAGTGAAGGCGCTGATAACGGTTCTGTGACGGGGGAGTTGTTGAACTCGGAGATGGAAGTAGTGTTTGTAAAAACCTTGATAACCGTGTTGACAAATCTTGGTCTGACAAGTTCCAACAGGCTTGAACAGCAACCAACTGACTGAGTGACAGTGGCCGGCGTGCTCTGGTCGTCAAGTTGTTTATTTGGTGATTTATAAAGGGGGAGGGAGTTGAGTGATCACTGTCAAACTGATTGTAGAACAGTGGAAGGGACACATGGACAGAATGCTGAGGCCTGGCAAGATAAATTGTGTTTCAGCATGAATCAGAATGGTTTCAGCCAATCCGGGTAACAAGCCAACATGCTGAAGAAAATGACTAAGGGAGTGTTCGTTTATTAATTAGAGGGGGGGGGGTGAGATTTCGTGTGGAGGGGCGAACATTCCCCCCCCCCCCTCGAAAGGCGCCGTAAAATGTTCGCCCACCCCCTTTATTAAAACTATACTATAGTAACGCGTGGGCTATTTTGCTAAAAAGAGGCTACATTTTTACCCCCTCCCCCCACCCTCAGATGGGGTCGGAAATGTTTGCGCCCCCCAACCCTCCCCCCCCCCCCCATGTAACTATTAGATGAACACTCCCTAATAACAAACTGTATGGTAGGGCAGGTCGCCCAACTTTTTACGGCCCCCCCCCCCCCCGCGCCTCTCCCTCCACCAGTCAAGGGGTCACCCCCCCCCCCCCCCGCAAACTTTGAGGGGCTGAAATCTTTTGCCCCCCCCCCCCCCTTGTTGTTATAAAATGATCACTCCTTAAATATTTTTCACCCCCTGTACAACTGTGGTGTCAACAACGTGATGTGTATCAACCACATATCATGGTCAACGATGCAAACGTGATGTGTATCAAGAAAACGTGATATGTAGTAACTAACGTGATGTGAAGTAAACTAGAGCAACTTGAATTTAGGCACCTCCAATCGTTATCTGTACCATATCAATAGAAGTGATGTTTATCAACTCCCTTCTCTGACCAGGGATGTAACGAAGGGGGGGGGGGCGGTCCTGGAGGTCTCCCCTTTTTGGATTTTGCAAAAGATGTATCTGCTGATATTTCGGCGAATTTTAGAATGTTTTACCTGTGGAATATATTTAAATTTTACCTAGCATACCTTTCTTAGAATAGATACATTGTACTAACTATTAAAGGATACATATATTCAGGATAATTTGAAATAATTACCAGAGCTTGTTACCCGACTATTAAACTAGTAAATGTGAAAAATCATTCTCAAAAGTTAGCTTTGTATTACCCCAAGTAATAAAAAAAGAATTGAATAAAAAACGCCCTCGTCATACTTTACACTGCCAGATGATGAGAAACAGCTTCTTTTTTTGATTGGCCTAGAGAGAGCACGTTTTGATACAGATATTATGAGACGATTTATAAGATTCCTTGATACAGATCACGTTATTTTGATACAAATTATATTGTTTTGATACAGATCACATTGTTTTGATACAGACCAAGTTTCCATGTTCAGACGTACTACACATCACGTTACTTGATACACATCACGGTTGTACACACCCCCCCCCCCCCCGCCCCCAGGAGGCGGGGTTGACACAGGACATGCAGACACATACATGTTTTGCGCCCCACCCCCACCTTCTAGAGATGGCTTCCCCCCCCCCCCCCCAGCTGCGACCTCCCCCCTGCTGTGGTAGACTTACAGCATATCAAAGGCCTGTCCATCTCACACTGTGCCTATGTAGTGTGGGATGTAAAAGAACCATTGTCTCGGTAAAAGTGTAGGGACATGCTTTCTATCTTCAGTCACCTCATAGATTCGATCACCATCACCGCCCTTGAAATGACCATAGCTGTTAACTAGGGCGTAAAGCAACCCAAAAAGCAACCCAACAACCAACCAACCAACCAACCCCTCCCCACCCCCACCCCAATACAGCGGGGTCACCACTTTGATGTGCGTTTCAGGAATGCCACTGTTAGGGGAAATCTTCCATGTTAGGGAAATGTCATGGATTTCAGATTTTTTGACAAAATGTCAGGGAAATGAAATTTTCTGAAAATTAATATTTTGTCAGGAAAAATCTTTTGAAATACCAAAAAAATAAGTCACCTGTTTCTTTAAAGTCTGTGCTTTACCGTAAAACCTCACGTAGAAGCAGCGGCTAGTATGCGAGTCAGATCGCCAATGAGCAGGGGTAGACAAATCATATTTGAGCATGTGTGCCCATGGGCACATAATCAAAATAAAGTTGTGCCCAGCAGGTAAACACTGTGCCCAGCTAATTTTCTCTCATGTTTTACATGCACCAATAGGAAGCGGTAAAAATCAAAGTTTTAGAAATTTGGACACCCTGAGCTACACATATGTTGAAAATAAGTAAAATGAGTTATGTGTGAAATATTTGGGAATAACTTTAAGATAAAAGCTGCTTAAAGGGTATGACTATTAAAGATAGCAAAGTATGTGAGGAGAAATCAGCAAATATCTTCAAGGTCGGGTGCGGCTTATACGAGAGTTTTTCCAAATTTTTATTTCAAAAATGCTCTATAAATGACCTATTAAAATTGCCACGGCCTTACATTCTCACTACACTGAGCAGTAGCTGAATTTTAAAAAGTTGCCAAAAAAGGAACGCACATGTAAGATTTTTTAGAAATATAAGTTTTGAGGGACCGTGATCATACTTTATTTATACTTTATTTGAGCTGGATTTATACTTTATTTTGGTAGCGCTGATACTTTATATTCATGAAGGACCGGTGGCAACACTGGTGTTCATAATGTGTGCATGTTTATTAGACTGTTTGTGTTTTAGCTCTGCAGGACAACGAGGTGCACATCACCTTTATAATGTGTGCGTGTTTAATGTGTGTGTGTATAATGTGTGCGTGTATAATGTGTGTATAATCTGTGTGTTTGTAATGTGTGCATGTATAATGTGTGCATGTTTGTAATGTGTGCGTGTATAATGTGTGTGTATAATGTGTGCGTGTATAATGTGTGTGTTTGTAATGTGTGTGTGTATAATGTGTGCATGTTTGTAATGTGTGCGTGTATAATGTGTGTGTATAATGTGTGCGTGTATAATGTGTGCGTGTTTGTAATGTGTGCGTGTATAATGTGTGCGTGTTTGTAATGTGTGCGTGTATAATGTGTGCGTGTATAATGTGTGCGTGTATAATGTGTGTGTGTATAATGTGTGCGTGTTTGTAATGTGTGCGTGTATAATGTGTGCGTGTATAATGTGTGCGTGTATAATGTGTGCGTGTATAATGTGTGCGTGTATAATGTGTGCGTGTTTGTAATGTGTGCGTGTATAATGTGTGCGTGTTTGTAATGTGTGCGTGTATAATGTGTGCGTGTATAATGTGTGCGTGTATAATGTGTGTGTGTGTAATGTGTGCGTGTATAATGTGTGCGTGTTTGTAATGTGTGCGTGTATAATGTGTGCGTGTTTGTAATGTGTGCGTGTATAATGTGTGCGTGTATAATGTGTGCGTGTATAATGTGTGCGTGTTTGTAATGTGTGCGTGTATAATGTGTGCGTGTTTGTAATGTGTGCGTGTATAATGTGTGCATGTATAATGTGAGCGTGTTTGTAATGTGTGCATGTATAATGTGTGCGTGTATAATGTGTGCATGTACAATGTGTGCGTGTATAATGTGTGCATGTATAATGTGTGCGTGTATAATGTGTGCGTGTATAATGTGTGCGTGTTTGTAATGTGTGCATGTATAATGTGTGCGTGTATAATGTGTGTGTGTATAATGTGTGTGTATAATGTGTGCGTGTATAATGTGTGTGCGTGTTGTAATGTGTGCGTGTTTGTAATGTGTGCATGTATAATGTGTGCGTGTATAATGTGTGTGTGTATAATGTGTGTGTATAATGTGTGCGTGTATAATGTGTGTGCGTGTTGTAATGTGTGCATGTATAATGTTCTGATGTCTATGTTTCTTCCTGCAGGACAACGAGGTGCACATCACCTTCGAGGACCAACAACAAATAAACAAGTTCGCTCGTTTCAACGCGCGGCTACAAGACTTCAGGGAGGAACAGGAGTTAAAGAAGGTGAGGGTTGCACATACATGCACACACACACACACATACACACACACAATACACACACATACACAATATTTCAGGGAGGAACAAGAATTAAAGAAGGTAAGTTACACACACACCACACACACACACACACACATAATACACACAAGACTTCAGGGAAGAACAGGGGTTAAAGAAGGTAAGGATCGGTTTACACACACATACACACACTACCGTACAGTACAGAAGTCACCATGACCAGATTGCTAGTGCGGCTTGTAGAATCAGCCAAAAATCGGGATGTGGTTTATACAGGAGGTTTTACGGTAAGCTGCTGTCAGCCAGGCCGCACACACACACAAAAGTAAAACAGATTTCTCAAAGTAAGAAATTGTTCTTGAAGCTTGACACTGGGTTCTTCTTAAAGTCAAGATTTTACGATAATAAAATAACTTCTCTATAGGTAGGAGTCTTGTGAGTCGGCTGTTTTGAACAGACTTTACTCTGTGTGTTACAGAAGGAGTTACAGAACCTGGAGGGTGGTCAGGGTTAGTGTACTAACTGTGGTAACAGACTTTACTTTGTTACAGAAGGAGTTACAGAACCTGGAGGGTGGTCAGGGTTAGTGTACTAACTGTGTTAACAGACTTTACTTTGTTACAGAAGGAGTTACAGAACCTGGAGGGTGGTCAGGGTTAGTGTACTAACTGTGTTAACAGGCTTTACTCTGTGTGTTACAGAAGGAGTTACAGAACCTGGAGGGTGGTCAGGGTGAGGGTGGAGTGGTGGTGTACTTTACTGTGTGTTAACAGGTTGTCCTGTTTGTTACAGAAGGAGTTACAGAACCTGGAGGGTGGTCAGGGTTAGGGTGTTTTATGTAGTGTGTGATGTCCTGTAACAGGCTTTACTCTGTGTGTTACAGAAGGAGTTACAGAACCTGGAGGACGCGACGGACGAGCTGCTCATGGTGGAGGACGAGGAGGCACTCATACCGTATCCTTGGTTACCAGCTACAAACTGATGAGGCAGCGGGGGGGGGGGGGGGGGGGGGTGCCTTAAGCCACATCTAGCACCCAGATGGGCTGTGTGTAGGGTTATGTAGGGGTGTACGGGGCTGAGGGCTGAGTCTGTTATCGCCAGCTTGGTGGCTTGGTGGATACAATGTTTAGGGGGTGGGGGGCACATCTAGCTACCAGATAGCTACCGGACAGGGTTATATCGGGGTGTATATAGACAAGTTTCATACCTTAACTTAATGTCCAGTTTTATAGGCTGTTGGGGGTATAGGGATATACTACATGTATGTGCATAGTTAATACCTTAACCTGCTGTCCAGTTACCAGATAGGGGAAGTGTTGGGCTGTATAGGGGGTATAGGCTGTGTATAGGGGTGTACATTGGTATCACATGTATCGATACATCGCTATTTTTTATGTATCTGATAACCGAATCGACAAACAATGGGTATCAATACGCCGCCATCTTGGATTCTTTTTTTGCTATATGTCAGTTTTTACGGCGTGTAAATCAGACAATTATTAAGGATTTTACATAGGAAAATGTGAAAAAAAGAAATTATTTTAAAAATGTCAGTTTTTACGGTGTGAAAATTAGACCATTATTAAGCTTTTTATATGTGTTACTTTTCAGGTAAAATAGTGCTCCACAGGCGAATATTTGCCCCCACCAGTCACCACTCCACCAGACCTCTGGTGGAGAGTGATTCACAACTCAGTTTGAAATCTGGCAGGTGAAGTAGGTAGGACAGGGTATAAAAGACCCACCTCCCTCAATACTTGTCACAGATGGTCTAGCAGTGGAACCCCCCTGAGCCTCGTTAACTAGTCTTACGACTAGTCACCGTTGATTATTAAGCTTTTTAGGGAGTCCTCTGTACCCCAAAAATGTAAAATCAATTTGGCCTAATCTACTTCTTTTTTTTGGATATGTTGAAAAACTGATATATTATATATATCGACACCAAAATAGTGAATAACTGATAACCTATAAAATTCGATACCAATGACATCCCTAGTGTATAGACATGTTTAATACCTTCTATAGTTAATACCTTAACCACGTCCAGTTACCAGATAGGGGAGGTGTTAGGCTGTATAGGGGGTATGTAGGGGTATAGGGGTATATAGACATGTTTAATACCTTAACCACGTCCAGCTACCAGATAGGAGAGGTGTTTGTCCACAGTATGACAGGCTGTGTGTAGTATAGGGGTGTATGTAGTTGTATGTAGGGGGTATATATACATGTTTAATACCTTAACCACGTCCAGTTACCAGATAGGAGAAGTCTTCGTCCACAGCACGTTAGACTGTATGTAGCATAGGGGTGTGTGTAGAGTTGTATGTAGGGGGTGTATGTACATGTTTAATACCTTCTATAGTTAATACCTTAACCCACACGTCCAGTTACCAGATAGGGGAGGTGTTTGTCCACAGCACGTTAGACAACACCAACAAGATGTTGGAGGCAGCCAAGGAGGGCCTCAACAAGGACATCGCCGACCTTGAGACCCGCGCTGAAGGTCACAAGAAGATCCTCTCTGACCTCAAGGTCGCGCTCTACGCCAAGTTCGGCAACAACATCAACTTAGAAGCAGAAGAAGAATAACGTCTTGTTGTGTTAATGTCTGGATGCTTGTCGTGTTTTGTATAGCCTTGTGTTTGTTTGTTGCGGCTCACGCAGAATAAATGTCCATTATAATCCACTCGTGTCTCACGTCTTTTATACAAGTAAGCTGGTGCTACAAATAACTGTATTAAGAACTGCCAACCTCAAAAATCGTATTTTTTGGGCCATTGTCTGTGTGAAAATTGTATAATAAGCGTACTCCCTTCATCCCAAAATCGTTCTCTTCATTTTAGGGTCCATACAGAACTTCTATAACACTGACAAGATAGTTTTAAATTCCCCTGACATGTCACTTTTATACAAATTATTATGACAATTGTGAAAATTTGTGTCACTTTTGGTGTACGGTAATACCTCAAAGATGTTTTTCCTGACAAATATTTTGAGGGCATGGCATTTTCCCTTTTTTTTTAGATAGTAAATTTATTCATGCGCCGTTTTTGAACAGGTGTGGGAGATGCAATGTATCTGCAGACCTGATAACAGGCTTGAAGCAGCTCTTAGCGACTGAAAATAGTACTGAATATAGTTAAATAACGGCAAGATTTATCAAAAATAGTATTGGGTAGACCTAAATTTTACTCACAATACAAAATCGTATTCAGACAAAAACTCGTATAAATACGATTACATGGTACTTGATGGCAGCCCTAGACCTTTATGAACTCATCCCTGGTAGTTTGAGGGAGATGTTAATTTGTCAGAAATTTGACCAAAACTATGATATTTGATTTGTTGGCCGAGAGGCATCTGTGCTGACAGCAGAAACGTGCACGACCAAAGAATACCAAGCACCGTGCCCGGTCAGAGTGTCACATGGAGTGTCCATATCGGCTGCAGTATAACCGTGATAAACCGAGGAATGTCGTGTAAGGCCGAGCAAAATGGATGAATTCATGGTCGGTTCCCAATGTTGACCACTTTGGTTCAACTAATGGTGGGTTGAAAATTTTGGCACAGAATATGTAAAAGCTTGTACCGTAAAACCTCACATATAAGCCGCACCCTGAGTTAAGGCCAATCCTTTAAGCCGCACTGGCGATCTGAATGTGCCGATTTTAGTACTGTACCATAGTGGCAAAAACTCGCGTATAAGCCGCACCCCGACCTTGGGCCGATCCTATAATAAGCCACACTGCCGATCTGATTCGAATACTAGCCGCGGCTTATACACGAGGTTTTACGGTATCTATATCTATCCTCTATGATTGGGACTAGAGCCTTGTTTTCAAAGGAAAGTTTTCGGCAGTTTCGAAAATATAAACTTGAAATTCTAGTGCATTTTGGCACACAATATAATTAAGGCCCAGATCTCATTGGAGTTGATCTAGACTTGAAAAGGTGCAATCTGGTGGATTTTGGCATGTAACAAGAACGATAAAAAAATGGGTTTTGATCATTTTAAAGGCATTTTCCAACAATATAAAGTAAGTTTCCTACAAAAAGTTTATATTCCATGACAAAAATTCTCAACTTTCCATGACATCTATAACATCCTTGTTGGTCAGGGGGTTTGGCTCCTGAGAAAATTCTATTATTTTCATTTACCATGACACATTGCAATAAAAAAAAAAATCTACAAAATTCCATATATAATGGAAATTTTCAAACTACATGGCTTTCCATGACACATGGGCAACCTGTTGGAGGAACCAGACCCAGTGTGAAGGCAGTGGTGGGAGGCCAGGAACCAGACCCAGTGTGAAGGCAGTGGTGGGAGGGGGGGGGGGAGTCAAGGGGCCTGCCCCCTGAGTGTCTAAAACCTCCAAAACAGATGTGCCTCTACATGGGTAAAAATCGACACGGGCGACACGGCCCTTTTGAAAATCGACGGACACAGGAAATCTCGGGCTAAAAATCGACCCACAGGGATTTTTCTCCAAGTTCTTATATACCTAAAAATCGACACAATGACACTATCCTTCTGCTAGAAATCAACACAGCTACATGGCCATACTTGTGGACACCCATGTAGAGGCACACAGATGGTATTCTCTAGGGCATTGTCAGATGTATATATAATTGTTTTCATCTTCTTTGACATTCCATGACAAAGCCAAATGTGGGAACCCTGATATAGCTATAGTAGGCACTCTGAAATACTGCACTGGCCCCAGAGTGCACACAAAATTGGCTCTATCCTGACGGTCTTACTCAGGTGACTCTTTGGATTTCTCTGATTATTCAGGCCATGATAGGTTTGTGATGACATGGATTATACCATTGGACAGCTCTTAAAAAGCACTACCTACCAATGTCATTCATACAAAGGTTAAATGAATCAATGCCAATTTCTGAAACATTACATAAAACTTAAATCTAGTAGGGTAGGTTCACCCTAAGTCAAACTCATACCTTGAGTCAACCACTTTTGACATGAAATTATAAGTTCAGCATGCATCTGGTGACAATAAACTCCCACTGATTTAAGAATTGAAGTGTTTTCCAAATATATACTGCACATTGCATCCGCATCATTACTCTTTTTCATACTGTAAAATCGGTCAGAAGTACCCCTGTTTGACCTATTTTGGCAAACAGAGAATGAAAATATCTCCACTGTTCATACTCTTTGGAAGTTGATTTGAAGTATTTGTCCCTTTCATGCACAGTGTCGATCAGTTTTGTGAGCTGGATATGTATCTAAATTACACAAATCATGACTTTATTGAGCAAAAATAATTTCCTAAATTATATTTAGGACTGATTTTGTAAGGTATGCCCATTTCACCTTAAGTCAACCATGAATTCACCCTAAGTCAGCCACCTCATACCCTAAGTCAACCATGAGATTTTCTTCTCTGGATTCCCCCCTGGAATTCTCTCACCCTAAATTTTTGTCTAAGAACTCTCCCCCTACCCTTGTAAATACCTCCTGCTCCCAGAATATCCTCTTCTACTAGAGGGTTAAGGATAGCAGGCCTACTTGTGTAGTGTATAGAGGGCAAGGGTGAAACGCAAAAAGAAGGGGGGAAAGGGGGTGAGGGGGCAGAGCCCCTGATATATTCAACAGAACTTCATATACTGCATGTATATAATGCTATATCTAGTACTCATGGCTCATACAAGTAATATTTACTTGCCTTGATAGCTCATAATGCAGTTGTATTCACCTGAGGTACAGTACGACTTTGTCTTGATTATTCCATATTCAATAAATCGTTTTCTTCTCTATGGTTAGTTGTATCATATTGTTATATGATGCATGCATTCATGTCAGCAAATCCATTGATGAAAATCAGGAAATTACTGGTTTATTCCACATATTTCTGGTGGTTGTAATATGGCTGACTCAAGGTGCATTTTGGCTGACTCAGGGTGAAAAGGGGCAATTCCGAATACCCTGATAAATCATGGAATTAAATAGAATAAACTGATATATGGCATTGTAATACATCATGAATGTTATTCTCCAGAGTAATACCTAAAGTTTGGTTCAATTCTGAAGGATATGCACAAAAAACTCTAGGAGCAATTAGACCTGAAAGGTAGTTCATGAAAAAACATAGATCAGACCGGTTGAAAGTGGTGAACCTACCCTAGATCTCATTAAAACATCACCCAGCCAAAGACCAAAATGTAGCAGCTGGCTTCTACATTGAAGGTGCCTATAATTTTACAGCCCCTTGCAAGGTCCCCAAGGGTGTTTCCTAGACCCCCCAATGTAAGAAAGAATGTATGCCTTGCCCCTCTGCAGTGCATAGCACTTAACCCCAATCAACAACAAATTCAGCATGTTAAGCATGTATTACCCCATTCTACACTACATAGGTGAATCTAAGTAGGTCACTGTAAATTTAGGTTCAAATATTGACAATTATCAAAACATCTCTCATGTCATTTTCCATTTTTGGCATATCAATATAAGTATTCTAAAGTTGCTAAATGTTTCACTAGTTCAATTTAATGTACCGTAAAACCCCGCCTTTAAGACGGATTTTATTTGGGTTTTTTTTTTTGCACAAGACGGATTTTATTCTTAAGTTAGGGAGTCGTCTTAAAGGCGGGGTTTCCTAAAATTTGATTTGAAAAAATGTTGGAAAAAGAAGAAGAAAAGGAGCGAGAATGAAGGGTTTTCTTTAAAATTTTAAAGGGGTTTATTTGGTTAATTATTCAATTACAATAGTAATGATTCGGTATAATGGGTTGTGGTGAATAATTTAGTGCTACCAGAGTTGTTTTTTTAACTAAAAACGTTGATATGAAGGGGGCCTATGAGGGGGCCTTGAGTCCCAAAATCCCTCAAAATGGGGGGTCGTCTTAAAGGTGGGGTTTTCCTAAATGTCATCTTTTTTTTGTACAAGACGGATTTTTTTCTCAAGTTAGGGGGTCGTCTTAAAGGTGGGGTCGTCTTAAAGGCGGGGTTCTACGGTATATGCCAGGTCAATGATTAATTGTATGATACTATTGATCTCATAGTTAGTTAGGAAAACATTTTAATGTCATTTTCTATGTTTGGGATATGGATAAAAGTACTCCATTGCCCTGAAGCTGGCAACTATTAAAGGTCAGTTTGAGGTTGATTTAAGGTCAATGATTAATCATGTGATACCTTTGGTCTTACAGTCAATTGACAATACCATGGACACTATCTGGTAAAGAAATTGAGTTAATATGATTCATATTTGGTGAGGAAATGTAACAAGGGGACAAATTCAAGGATTTTACGGCAAAGCCGTAGTGGCTTTGGGTT
Organism: Harmothoe impar; assembly: GCA_947462335.1. Classification (NCBI taxonomy): domain Eukaryota; kingdom Metazoa; phylum Annelida; class Polychaeta; order Phyllodocida; family Polynoidae; genus Harmothoe; species Harmothoe impar. The sequence goes on from OX381712.1 coordinate 721,621, forward strand.
TTTATAGGATTGTCATGAACTGGAAGAAGCAGGGCAGTGAGGAAGGGGGAGGAAGGGGCAGAGGGTAGACTTTTGATGGCCTTCCTCTAAGGATGGCAAAATGTTGTTTTGATGACCAGGGTTGTTGCATGTTAGACTAGTTCCAATCCCGATGCTCCGCTTTTGGACCAGTAACCGTACAGCGTTGTAACGGGTTACGTTGCCGCGTTCTATAACCAATCACCCCATCTCGCACCATTTTAAATAGCGCCAAATAGAGAGCGCCGCTCGGAGCGGACCGCACGATTACTGGTCCCTAAGTGAGGGTGAGCGGTAGCCGTAGGAGCGCATGGGATTGGAACGAGTCTAGTTGCATGTGTGTGTGGGCGGGGGAGCCGGGGAGGTGATCATGTTGGAGTTCACCGTTCGTCTTTGGGCAGGCTTGAGCGATTTCAAGAGCCACCCTGGACCACTCAACTTCTAGTATAGGTCCTGCATGTACATAGTATGGGGCTTGACATTGACAGCTTGACTTGACATATGGCGTCAATGGTTATTGGACTGGTACTTATCCTTGCTATTGACAGCCACATCCAAGAACTCAAAATATGCCCTGTGGGGTCCAGAGGGGTCAAAAGTGACCTGGCGACCTGGGCTGTTTTCAAGGCGACCTGGCGACTTTTGGACAAAATTGGATATAGTAAAAGTGGTCTAAAAAACAACTGTCACCTGGAGCACTTAAGTTCGGCGACTTTCCGACCTGAGGGGAGCCCTCTGCACCCCAGCAATGAACAAGGAGACCTATGCTAGTCTTTTCATGTCATTTTTACCAGCTCTCCCCCCTGTGGTGTAAATGGCTTTGGGGACAGGGTCTGTTTTTGGTCCCAATTTCACGAAGTTGTCCCAGTACATTTCAACAGTAGGTCTTTCACGTTCTAATCGATTTCTCAACTTCCATAAATGATAGGAAGATGATAAAATATGTTCTGAAAAGGATTTAATGAGGCCTATCGCATAGTATCAACCATTTTGGGATACACATAATTGAAATTATTTATTCAAGTGTTTAGTTGGTTTCTCGGGAATATTCACAAATAATGTCACTGATTTGTAATAGGCCAACAGGAGGACGATGTCCATCAGATAAATCTCTTTTTTTTAAACAAAAATGAAAGCAAACTGATATACATGTTAATGTTTTGGCATATAATGTTTTGAAAACAAATAAGAATCAAGAAATCTGATTTGATATATTGCTTTTTATTTCTTTTTAAACAGAAATATATATATATATATTTATACATAAATAGATTACAGCTATCTTCAATTGTACAAGTGTTATTCTCATTATGCAGAACAGTCTTGTCTCGATGAGGAACCTGCGTCTCTCGATTATCCAACCCTTTAAAGACAGCCTAGTGCTTTAGCATTAATGCATCATGACACCAGCATTAATGCATCATGCTGTCCTCACGGGGCTCTATAAGTGATGCTACATACAATACTGCAGTAATTTACAGGCGTGATGCTGTACATGATTCTGACCCCCGTGTCTGACCCCGCTGGTGGTGCCCCCCAGTGGCAGTGAAAGGAAGTTATGAACAGAGACTGGGAGACGACCATGACGTTATACATGATACATGATGACATGTTGTAGGACTGGAGGGGGTGGGGGCACACAGAGGTGTCTATGTACAACAGTGACAGAGCGGACAGGGTCCGAGATGACGGGAGGGATGGGGGGGGGGGGGGCTGCAGGACTCTTTAGTGTGAGCGGTGTCTGTGGGGGTTGTACACATGATGTGTATATTGGTGTGTCGTGTGTTTGGCATCATGTGTCGTGGAGGCACGTGTCATGGCGGCACTGTGTGTCCCCCTGGTGGGTGATGAGATGAGTGATGAGGCTGTGTACAACATGACACTGATGTCATGTACAACATGACACTGACGTCGTGTACAACATGACACTGATGTCATGTACAATGACACTGATGTCATGTACAATGACACTGATGTCATGTACAACATGACACTGATGTCATGTACAATGACACTGATGTCATGTACAACATGACACTGATGTCATGTACAACTGACACTGATGTCATGTACAATCACGTCATGTACAATGACGTCATGTACAATGACACTGATGTCATGTACAACTGACACTGAGAGGAGGCCCTAATGCCATGTACATGAAGCTAGCACTCTGCTAACCAGGTCCATGATGAGTTGTGGTGTGTAGTGTAGAGCTAGCTCTGTCCCCTGACCAGGTCCCTGTGCTACCATGATGAGTGGTGGTGTGGTGTGGTGTGGTGTAGTAGCTAGCAGTCCTTGCTGGCCACGTCCCGCTGGTAGCGCTCTAGCAGCACCTTCTTGTATGATGAGTGGTGGTGTGGTGTGGTGTAGAGCTAGCAGTCCTTGCTGGCCACGTCCCGCTGGTAGCGCTCTAGCAGCACCTTCTTGTATGATGAGTGGTGGTGTGGTGTGGTGTAGAGCTAGCAGTCCTTGCTGGCCACGTCCCGCTGGTAGCGCTCTAGCAGCACCTTCTTGTATGATGAGTGGTGGTGTGGTGTGGTGTAGTAGCTAGCAGTCCTTGCTGGCCACGTCCCGCTGGTACCGCTCTAGCAGCACCTTCTTGTATGATGAGTGGTGGTGTGTGGTGTGGTAGCTAGCAGTCCTTGCTGGCCACGTCCCGCTGGTAGCGCTCTAGCAGCACCTTCTTGTATGATGAGTGGTGGTGTGTGGTGTGGTAGCTAGCAGTCCTTGCTGGCCACGTCCCGCTGGTAGCGCTCTAGCAGCACCTTCTTGTAGGCCGCCTGGTTCTCCCACAGCTCGGCGGCCGGCACGTTGAGTGGACTCTCATTGTTGGGTTCTGTAACAAACAGGACCCAGCTATCAGTGTGAGAGCAAAAATCTAACGTGTGATCCTAATCACGAAAGACACAGGTATTTGTTTTTCATTGGATAAACATACTTATGTGCGAGTGTAATACGTGTGAGTGTAATATGTGTGAGTGTAATATGTGTGTAGTGTAATATGTGTGAGTGTAATATGTGTGAGTGTAATATGTGTAAGTGTCATGTGTGTAGTGTAATATGTGTGTAGTGTAATATGTGTGAGTGTAATATGTGTGAGTGTAATATGTGTGTAGTGTAATATGTGAGTGTAATATGTGTGAGAGCAATGTGTGTAGTGTAATATATGTGAGTGTAATATGTGTGAGTGCAATATGTGTGAGTGTAATATGTGTGATAGTGAATTTGTACAACTCATGTCCCAATCCCAACCCTATCCTGAATCTGGGTCCTGCTGGTGAGTGCTTATCATGTACTTAGATACAGTACTCTCTTATAATCATTCATTGGTCAATTCTGGCATCAGAAATGAATTCCTTGTTAAAAGGTACCCTCAAGTCATGTGTCATACATGTATGTTATTCAATTTTAGGCCAGCAGGTGGGTGTGGGTGAGCAGGTGGGTGTGGGAGAGCAGGTGGCTGTGGGTGTGCAGGTGGGTGTGGGCGACAGTTGCAGGCTGCGGGCATGTACCGCCTTCTGTCGCTATCAAAAAGCGAGTCGATCGGAAGATAAACGGCGAAGATATGGGTGGTACGATTTCGTCTGCACACGTTGAGATCTCGCGCAGTACGAGAAGTACCAGTGGTGCCACTCTTTGTTTGACAAAGAATGCAGTAATTTATGTACTGCGCGTCCTCTTTTTGTCCACTGATTGTTTCCCGCCCTCTTTTATCGAACTTTTGGTCTTAAAAAAAGTGTCTTACCCCACGAGAAATCTATGTTTATATTGAATTAACTACTACTGCAAAAAAGGACATAAAGTCTATTCTAGTACATTCATGTTTGTCTACAGTGCTGAAAAGTAGGCTCATTTTTTGATAGGTATTTTTTGTTCAATTTTTCAGGGGACAACCAGTCGATAGAAATGGATGATTTTTATATCATAGAAAAGGAAAAATGTTGAACTTTAGGCTATAGGGCAAAAATTTTACCTCAGCCAAATTTTTCACCCCGAAAATAATCAATGAAATATTTTTTTCGTTTCTCAGCAGGGTGTCTCACCAAGGCGTCGTATAAGACACTAGTAGCAAAGCTACCTGTGTCAATGAGGACAAGGCATCATGTTCACGACTTTTTTACTCTACATCTTGTATGTGGTTCCGCTCGTCTAATTTAAGAACTGAGATCTCATCCTACCTCCACCCCTTACCCTTTCTTGAAGCAATAACAATACACCCCAATAGACTCACCCCTCATACTCATAGACTGTATGGAGAGCTAACATTGACTTAACCCATAGCAGACTGTGTATGGAGAGTGACGTACCCCCACATAGACTGTGTATGGAGAGTGACTTACCCCCACATAGACTGTGTATGGAGAGTGACTTACCCCCACATAGACTGTGTATGGAGAGTGACTTACCCCCACATAGACTGTGTATGGAGAGTGACTTACCCCCACATAGACTGTGTATGGAGAGTGACGTACCCCCACATAGACTGTCTATGGAGAGTGACGTTCCCCATATAGACTGTGTATGGAGAGTAACTTACCCCCACATAGACTGTGTATGGAGAGTGACTTACCCCCTAGCAGACTCTGTATGGAGAGTAGGATGGTGCGCACGTCGTAGAGGGCTGACCACTTCTCCTTGAGGATGTCCAGACAGATGTTGCCGTGCTGGTCCACGTTGGGGTGGTAGCAGGGAGACTCAAACTTGACGGTGGGGGCCGCGTAGGGGTAGGAGCTGGGGAAGTCAAAGGTCAGCTTGTACTTGAGACCCTCGTACACCTGACGACAAACAAGGGGATAAAGGTAAACTTGAGGTACACCTGACGACAAACAAGGGGAGATGAAGGCAACTGGTACAAGCACTAGAGCATTACAATTCTAAAATATCTGACATTCAACATCAACATTTTACATGAATTTTGGAATTCAGATAAAGAACTATCAGTCCTGGTAAATATTCTACATTTGTTTCCCGAGGTTGGTTCTTTAGGTTAACGGAAAATCTAGCTAGAGGACAACGCTCCACTTCATTATCAGGAATCAAAGCGAACAATAAAGGCTTGGAACGTTCAAATAGAGGCCCCTGAGGAGAGGTCCTCTATAGTTAACGACTGACGTCAAGGACCTTGAAGACCTAGACCTGCTACTCACCGTGCCCTCGGCCCCGTTTATCGTGCCCTTCCACCGGAACAGGTTGTCTCCGTCTGGGAATGCCGAGACACCTTTGTCCCCTGACACCTGCAGGAAACCAAAACGTCACGAGTCATACGGTGTCAACTCAGTCTCCACTCCCGCACCAGTTACATACATCACAGTACAGGACAGGTTACTATACAAGTACAACAGGGAGAGACAAATCACAACATGAAACCGACTTGATTGGGGTGCGAGTCTACCAGGCACCAGTTTTCTCCCCGCTGGATGAAGGGAGTGACGCCAAGGCTTGGTGAATGTGGGCCCACATACATAAGATTCAACGAAGACGCTATCCGTAATCTGGCTAAATGGATGTGGGGGCGAATATTTACTGCGACAGCTACTATGAAAACTTTTTTTGGCCTTCCATAGTAATACGGCGTAGGGGCAGTATCCTTAGGGTTGTTGTTTTTGTAGTTATATAGATCTTGAAGGATACATAGACAAAGGTCCACAAGTTTTAGACTGTTGACTAGGTTATTTCACGCGTTGGCCCCTGGGCCGTATTTCACGAGGCCGTAGGCCAAGTGAAATGCGGCCCAGGGGCCAACAAGTGAAATAACCTAGTCAACAGTCTAAAACGAGTGTTCCTTTGTGTTTATTTTTTATCTTTTTCGATTCAAAATACCAAAATTATGGTAGGGGGAGCCTAAAAAGGCTAAATTAGCTTCTTTCCACGCCGTTCAAATGTAAACAAACCACCGTTTTGATGACGTCACAGGGCTGTGAAATACGGCCATGGGTTATTTCACAGGGGGTGTGCAATACAGCGTTCTTTGGTTAAGTCAATGGGACTGCTGTATTTCATAAAAAATAAAATCATGGTTATAACCTTTTTCATAGAATCTGTCGCAGTAAATAGTTGTCCCCACTTCCATTTAGCCAGATTACGGACAGACTTAACCAAGATTCAACCTCACCGGTGGAGCCACCTATATTCTCATGATAGATTGAGATCTCATGATAGATTGAGGGTCAGGGTGGCTGTTACTGACGGGAGGGAGGGACTGTATGAGGGTTAGGGTGGCTGTTACTAACATGGGGAGGGACTGTATGAGGGTTAGGGTGGCTATTACTGACGGGAGGGAGGGACTGTATGAGGGTTAGGGTGGCTGTTACTAACATGGGGAGGGACTGTATGAGGGTTAGGGTGGCCGTTACTAACGGGAGGGAGGGTTAGGGTGGCTGTTACTGACGGGAGGGAGGGTCAGGGTGACTGTTACTAACGGGAGGGAGGGTTAGGGTGGCTGTTACTAACGGGAGGGAGGGTCAGGGTGGCTGTTACTGACGGGGGGAGGGACTGTATGAGGGTTAGGGTGGCTGTTACTGACGGGAGGGAGGGTCAGGGTGGCTGTTACTGACGGGAGGGAGGGTCAGGGTGGCTGTTACTGACGGGAGGGAGGGTCTGTATGAGGGTTGGGTGGCTGTTACTTATGGGAGGGAGGGACTGTATGAGGGTTAGGGTGGCTATTACTGACGGGAGGGAGGGACTGTATGAGGGTTAGGGTGGCTGTTACTGACGGGAGGGAGGGTTAGGGTGGCTATTACTGACGGGAGGGAGGGTTAGGGTGGCTGTTACTAACGGGAGGGAGGGACTGTATGAGGGTTAGGGTGGCTGTTACTGACGGGGGGAGGGTTAGGGTGGCTGTTACTGATGGGGGGGGGGAGGGACTGTATGAGGGTTAGGGTGGCTGTTACTGACGGGAGGAAAGGTCAGGGTGGCTGTTACTGACGGGAGGGAGGGTCTGTATGAGGGTTGGGTGGCTGTTACTGACGGGAGGGAGGGACTGTATGAGGGTTAGGGTGGCTGTTACTAACGGCGTTAGGAGGGAGTTGATTGTACTTACCATGAGGGTCATCAGTTCTTTCTGTAATCTGAAAAATAGAAACCAGTTATTTACAACATGTTAAAATGCATCTGAAAATAGAAAACATTTAATAATATTTTGCTTTCATACTTGGTGGATTTAGATCAAGTCTGACCCGGTCTGACCCCTTTATCTAAATCTGGAAACATGTTACATGGACCTTCATAATTATGAGTTCTAACTTACTATTTCAATTTGTCTGTTTCTTACACTTTAACGGACCCTTTCTTATGATGACTAATATCGTACAGGAAGAAGTCAAGTCAGTTTGGATACTGTGTGACAGGTTGCAAAAGAGAAACACTCTGTTCTAAGTTCCGAGTTCTATAGACTTTGGATGCACTAGATAGGTAAGTTGGTCTGGAACACCTTAACCTTTCGGGTGAGCTGTATTAAGCTAGCTGGCGAGCTCCACTGGACGTCGGCTATATAGTCTTATAGACGGCCGGACCCCGCATGCGCGGTCCAGACCAACTATAGCGCCCCTGTCCGCACCCGGGAGCCACGATCGGTGCTTCCACCTATCGTTGACGCCCAGGATCTCGGACGGGGTTCGGAACCAACATCCAGCAGAACCTGCTCACAACTATAATAGTATAACCAACCTAGTACCCCTAGCCCCTACACACTTCTGACCCACCAGCCGGCAGCTGCAGTGGGTCTTGCAACTAGATAGATGCCTTCCAAGTTCCAGTCACATAAGTGATGCACGTCCGCCTCATGGCATAGGGGCACTAAATTCACGTACCTAAATCATTTCCAGAAAATCTATTTTTCCTGAAATGTTGGCATTTTCCTGAGATGGAACAAAAGAAAAGGACATTTTCCCTGACGGTGGCAACCCTGAGTCAGTGGGGCTGTGGGCTGCGGGTCGGTGACTCAGAATCCACATCCCACCTCGGGGTACGGCTCACCTTTTGCTGACGGAGTGGTTGTCTTTTGATGAGTTCCCAGAACCTTCCATGTCCTTCACTCTGTTGTTAGACGTACTGGGGTCGATGTTTTGAGTAGCCATTACATTAAATTCTAGCAAATATCGAAGAGATTTTCATTCAGCTGCGAACTGAGTGGGGTCAGGTTCTCTCCTGATTTGAAAACGCACAATGCGGCATCGTCCAATCACGGCCGTCGTCACAACGCGCCGACCAATGAGAACAACGCTAACAAAAATCGCCATTTTTTGCGCTGGTTTAAGGCCCGGGAACCAGCTTCAGAGGTAAACAACATGGCGGCGCCCATGAGGAAGGCTGTGTATTCTGTCCTGGGAAGTTCTTCAAGGTCTATTTTACTTCACGCACCGAATAATATCACTTTAAACTCAACAGTGAAGACAGTATGTGTTCACAGACTACATGATCGGCCCTTAACAGGTATCTAAACGAGTTCCCGTTGGCTTTCCATTCATAAGGTGCGATTTCATCAGCTGTCCCTTCTCGGGACGGGGTCACTAGTAGTACTAGTAGTAGTAGTAGCTACTTTCGTAACCCTATATTGCTATAAGCCTCCCGATCCTCTCACGTCTAGCCCCTTTAATAACAGACCGGTAGCCACTCTCGTAGTCGTGCCGCTTGTACAACCAACATGGCCAAGTCGAGTGACCAATCCATTGGTCCAATGGACCCTATGAGTATGACAGCTCGTTGTCATAAGGGGAACCTAACCCTAACCGTTACCTAGGCACTGACATATATTTTAAGACTTGGTCCTATGCTCTCAATATAGTGATATTTGGATAGCCCTATAAAAAATAAGCGATTTTGCATTTAAAATTAAGTCTTTATGTTAATTCAAAGTGGACTTATGACCAGTCAAAGACCCGGAATTAGCCCCATTTTTCTGCCGCAATTAACAGTAGTTAAGAGTTTAATTCGGATCTAACTTTTGTGATCGACCGAGCTGTTGGTCCAGAAGGCTTGAAATCACTTAAATGACTCCCTCTCAATAGATATTGAAGTTAGCAACTTAAAGTAAAAACCAATTTGAAGGCCATTAATATTTGCGTAAGATGAAGTGTGCGATGACCTTGGCCCAGGTCAAGGTCATGTCGAGGTCAAAGGTCAAAGTTGTGAAAAAGCGGTAATTATCTTGAAATATGTAGAAATCTTTTTTTTATAGGATATGCGTGCTTAATGGGTAGATGGACATGGGAATTTGTTTTGACCTTCATACATGACTCAAGGTCAATAAATGAAGGTCAAGGTCACCAGGTCTTATTATACATATTGCTTGAATCACTCAAATGACTGGGAAACCCTTAAATTGTTTTGAAGCAATTTGCAATAAAAAGTATTTTGGAAGGTCATCAAAATAAGATTAGCCTTCAAGTAATGACCTTGGTTAAGGTCATGGCAAGGTCAAAGGTCAATTTTGTGAAAACAATGTTATTATCTTGCTACATGTAGAAACTGTATCTATCTTGTCGTAGGATATAGGCCCTATGCTTTATACTGGGTAGATGGGGCTTTTGCTAAATCAATTCTTCAGGTCAAGTATCAAGGTCAAGGTCACCAGGTCATCAGCAAAATATTGGTCTATATTTAACCAACCAAAATTCTCTTTCCAGTTAGGTCTAAAAAGATAAATTTGTGTTTGGTAACCTAGCCAAAAGAAAATTGGATACCGGGTAGGTAGGTCCGATTAAAAAAAGCGCACCATTATTATGCTTTGGGGATACATTTTTGGGGCCTAAAAATAGAGCAGAAAAGTCAAGGTCAAAGGCCAACCATCAACCATTTTTAAAGTTTCACCAACAAAGCCATACGATTCACCCCATACTGTATTGAACAAGAGTGGGTGCCTACATACAATTAGTAGATAATAACCATAATGAATGAACTAGGAAAGCCCAAAATCAGAATAAGAATATTTATAATTTTGAATTTTACGTCTTTTAAAAAAAAAAATTTCCTCCAATATTTATTCAAGAAAAAAAAATAGAGAACAATGAAAGAGGTATCAGGGTTTGCGATAGCCACTCTATTGCCGGATCATTCTTTCTATAGTGGGTGGTGTTTTTATTTCATTATTGTGCCCCTACATGGGTAAAAATCGACACATGCGACACGGGGGTTTTAAAATCCGACACGTGCGACACGGGGGTTTTTTAAATCGACGGACTCAGAAAACCTTTAAAAAGGTGTGTAGAATGTATGGGATAAAAATCGACACAGTGACACGGCCTTCTATGCTAAAAATCGACACGGCGACATGGTAAAAAATCTGGGTACCCATGTAGAGGCACATTATTCCCTCCGACATATCCAAGCTTTCTGTACATACAATAAATAAAATACCCAGAGGGCAAATTTTATTCTATTTTTAATTTCTTTAATTTCGTCCTCCGTGCGCTGATAAATTTTTGAAGTGTCCGTAACCCAAATAAAAAAAAAGTGTGGCCTAAGGGCCAAAAACCAACCTGGACTATTTTCCTGTCAACCTGGTACAATAACTTAAGGCGATTTTTGACAAATTTGGCTATTGTAAAAATGGTCTAAAAACATTGGGCTCTTAATTTCGGTGACTTTCCGACCTGGGGGGGGGGGACTGGGGAATTGTATTTAGCATAGAAAGAAGTGTGACCCTCCTGCCCCCCCCCCATTAGAGTTTAGTAATACAAAATCAGGAGCTTATTTCCCTCAACTTTAGGCATAAAAGGGCACTTTTTTCGGAGTAAATATAAGTTGATTATAATTGGAATATTTACATTATTCTTTCAGTTTTAGAAAGAGTAACTCTAGGGCTACCTGTAGGTGAATGATCATATTGATATAATGCTTTTGTCAATGTGATAATTGGGAATCACAGCAAGCCATAGCAGCTGGGGAGAGGTGTGAAGACTGTGAGTGCTAATCCCCACCCAGCCCTCCCAGGGCTCATTTCTCATGATTTTTGTGAGGTCTATTAAACATACTGCTGCCTGTCTAATAGATTAAAACTGAACATTTCCTAGACCATATTTATCCATAGAATATGTGGAAAACATTAAAAATCATGTGCTATGTAGTTTTCATATAATAAAATGCTTCTTAAAATGAGGTTCAACTTCACTGCAAGACAAAGTTACTTTTCCCTCAACCTATCATTAAACAAAGATATACATTTAAAAGAACTCTCAAAGCCCGTTAAAATGAGACCCTATTTGTCCCAATCCTCCTGTAAACAGCTTCAGAATGACCTAGCAAATACAAGAGAGCTGGAAACAGCCCAGTTTGAGTTTTATCACAGTTTTCACACCTACGGCCGGCAGACCCGCGCACAGCAGATAGGTCAGTGCCTACGTTACCCTAACCCTAACCCTAAGAACAAAGTAACTGTCACAGTAAATTATCGCGCGGAAACACTACCGGTACAAATAAAGTCTTTCCCCTATGACAGAAACTTGGTCATAGGGCCCATGGGTCACTCGACTGTGTCGTGTTGTACTAAATTGCAGTCGTACCCCTACTATTAAAGCCTCCCGTTCCTCTCACGTTAGTAGGGCTACTGGGTGACCCCCATATATTTCGTGGGGCACATTTTCAAAAGGGTGGCCTGCATTGAAAGAATTGCCTGTGGCTATCGTTTGATATATATTTAGAACGATCTAAGTGTTATCTATGGGGCATGCACCAATTTAGATTTGATTATAGCTTTATAAGGGAGTGCTCATTTTTTAACAACAGGGGGGGTGGTGGAATTGGGGGGTAGTAAAAAATTTGGACCCCTCTTGGGGGGGGGTCAAAAAAATTCAACCTGTTTTGAGGGAAAAGGCCGGCGCGTAACTATGCTACAAAGGGGCGCGAACGCACGATTTTTGGCCTGCCGGGGGGAGGGTAAAATATTTCTACCCCTCTAAGGGGGGGGGGGTGGAAAAAATGTACTATTACTTGTGTTCTATCCCCTACTCAGGTGTCCAGCAGCGCAGCATGTGCTACGAGGCGCGGCAGGTGGACATCGCGGCCACCAAACAAGGCTTCATGTTCGACACACACGCACTGGTACTCAAACTGGAGGCACAAGGTGTGTTACACAGCGCCACGCGAGACAAACACAAGACTTAACAATGATTCATGCATGCAAAGTCCACTGAATGAAATGTGCAAACTGCACTTTTGGATGGTCGTAAACATGATGTTACGTTTCATGAAAAGGATGAAGGGATATTTGATTATTTGTAACAAGAAAGATGAAATAAATCCTTTACAAAAAGGAAAAAAAAGATTTGGAGGACTTGTCCTGATGTAATTTCTGATTAGATAAAATATGACATTGACAAAATATAATATACAAAATCCATATATTTTCATAAATATTCTTATTGTTATTGTGTAAGTTTTAAAATGGTTGTTTGGAAAAGGACATGCCATCTGTTTCATCCTGTTGAGATGCTGATGTAGCTTGTATGTCGTGCAGGTTTCACGGTGCAGCAGGCGGAGGCCGTGGCCGAGTGTCTGGTGCAGATCGTCAGAGCTAACGACGATTACCAAGTTAAACACATGGTGACCAAACCACAACAGGTACGACATGAAGGATGGTTGTACAGAATACAGGCAACATGCACTCATCCCTTAACAATGGCAACCTCATGTCAACAGTTTTCTACTAATTTGAAAAACAAGGACAAAATGAACAAATTTATTTATATGTAGAACCATCAATATTACATTCTATTTTGTAGACATTAATGTGGTTAATAATGGTGTGTATATTGTGTTACAAAGTGATGTGTGTTGTGTTTAGGAGATCCTGGTGCAGCCAGTCTCACATTGTGTGTTGTGTTTAGGAGATCCTGATGTCTCACATTGTGTGTTGTGTTTAGGAGATCCTGGTGCAGCAAGTCATGTCTCACATTGTGTGTTGTGTTTAGGAGATCCTGGTGCAGCCAGTCATGTCTCACATTGTTGTGTTTAGGAGATCCTGGTGCAGCCAGTCATGTCTCACATTGTGTGTTGTGTTTAGGAGATCCTGGTGCAGCAAGTCATGTTTCACATTGTGTGTTGTGTTTAGGAGATCCTGGTGCAGCCAGTCATGTCTCACATTGTGTGTTGTGTTTAGGAGATCCTGATGTCTCACATTGTGTGTTGTGTTTAGGAGATCCTGGTGCAGCCAGTCATGTCCCACATTGTGTGTTGTGTTTAGGAGATCTTGATGCAGCCAGTCATGTCTCACATTGTGTGTTGTGTTTAGGAGATCTTGATGCAGCCAGTCATGTCTCACATTGTGTGTTGTGTTTAGGAGATCCTGGTGCAGCCAGTCATGTCTCACATTGTTGTGTTTAGGAGATCCTGATGTCTCACATTGTGTGTTGTGTTTAGGAGATCCTGGTGCAACCAGTCATGTCTCACATTGTGTGTTGTGTTTAGGAGATCCTGGTGCAGCCAGTCATGTCTCACATTGTGTGTTGTGTTTAGGAGATCCTGGTGCAGCCAGTCATGTCTCACATTGTTGTGTTTAGGAGATCCTGGTGCAGCCAGTCATGTCTCACATTGTGTGTTGTGTTTAGGAGATCCTGGTGCAGCCAGTCATGTCTCACATTGTGTGTTGTGTTTAGGAGATCTTGATGCAGCCAGTCATGTCTCACATTGTTGTGTTTAGGAGATCCTGGTGCAGCCAGTCATGTCTCACATTGTTTGTTGTGTTTAGGAGATCCTGGTGCAGCCAGTCATGTCTCACATTGTTGTGTTTAGGAGATCCTGGTGCAGCCAGTCATGTCTCACATTGTTTGTTGTGTTTAGGAGATCCTGATGTCTCACATTGTGTGTTGTGTTTAGGAGATCCTGGTGCAGCCAGTCATGTCTCACATTGTGTGTTGTGTTTAGGAGATCCTGATGTAACACATTGTGTGTTGTGTTTAGGAGATCCTGGTGCAGCCAGTCATGTCCCACATTGTGTGTTGTGTTTAGGAGATCCTGGTGCAGCAAGTCATGTCTCACATTGTTGTGTTTAGGAGATCCTGGTGCAGCCAGTCATGTCTCACATTGTGTGTTGTGTTTAGGAGATCCTGATGTCTCACATTGTGTGTTGTGTTTAGGAGATCCTGATGTCTCACATTGTGTGTTGTGTTTAGGAGATCCTGATGTCTCACATTGTGTGTTGTGTTTAGGAGATCCTGGTGCAGCCAGTCATGTCTCACATTGTGTGTTGTGTTTAGGAGATCCTGATGTCTCACATTGTGTGTTGTGTTTAGGAGATCCTGATGTCTCACATTGTGTGTTGTGTTTAGGAGATCCTGATGTCTCACATTGTGTGTTGTGTTTAGGAGATCCTGGTGCAGCCAGTCATGTCTCACATTGTTGTGTTTAGGAGATCCTGGTGCAGCCAGTCATGTCTCACATTGTGTGTTGTGTTTAGGAGATCCTGATGTCTCACATTGTGTGTTGTGTTTAGGAGATCCTGGTGCAGCCAGTCATGTCTCACATTGTTGTGTTTAGGAGATCCTGGTGCAGCCAGTCATGTCTCACATTGTTGTGTTTAGGAGATCCTCATGCAGCAAGTCATGTCCCACATCGCGGCTGTACGTAAAGACATGGTCATCCTAGAGAAGAGCGAGTTCTCTCAGCTTAAACACGAGTATGAGGTTAGTTACAGTCTCAGACTAAACACAAGCTTACAGTCTCAGGCTAAAGACCTGTATGAGATTAGTAACAATCCAAATGTATAAATTTCCTCATGTGGCCCTGTTATGTGCTACCGTAAATTTTCACGTATAAGCCTAACTCACGTATAAATTTCCCCCTAACTTCAGAGAATCATATAAACCTATCAGAGCATCTGATTATGGTATTTTACTTTAGTACAGTAGTACACTTGTAAAAACTTGCGTATAAGTCGTACCCTGACTCTGGCTCTGGGCCGATCCTATAAGCCGCACTGACAATCTGATCTGCGTACTAGCTGCAGCTATTAAACAAAGATTCATGGTTCTTTAATGTAACACATGGTTAGCATGTTTTTTTCTGTTTCCTCATTTTACAGAAACAAAGTATAGAAATCCTGCAGCTCAAACAGACGCTGAACGATGAAGTGCAGAAACTAAAAAGTAACGTCAAACTGGACATGTCACTAGAGCGGGCACGGGCAACAGAAGATGTAAGTTAATTTTGTGCTGCTCAATTTGTAGCTGCCTCAGTTCTGCTGTATTTGTGTTCATAATACCAAGTGTGTGTGTACACCTACAAATCCTACAAATCCGGCGACCACACTCTGTTACAGAAACAGGCCCCGTGACCTAGAAGTTATGTATCTATAAGTATAACATGACCTGACTTGGCCAAGTTAAACAACAAGTTGGTATTTAGTGTAACATGACATGACAAATTGGTATTAATATAACATGACATGACGTAATACATGACGTTACTACTTGCAGCACGGCACCAACGAGCGGGACTTGGCCAAGTTAAACAACAAGTTGGAGATGCAGGAGACGGAGGTGGAGAAGCTGTTGTCGCAGGTGGACAGTAAGATAGACAAGGAGGTGGCCACCCTCCTCACCACCTTCGAACGCTACAAGACAGACTCCATGAAATACGCCGCCGGTAACTTGCCTTATCTCAACTTGTATTCTGCTCCAAGTACAGGACTAATATCAAGAAGAAAAATCCCACAATTTTTCACCCAACATGAAACATCGTTCAATATTCAACATTGATTTGAGATATGACATATACATGTGTTATAAATTTATTGCAATAATTACACATTAGTTGGGATCGAGCAATATCTCTGGGTAATTATTTCCAAAACATTATATACATTGTACAACATATTCAAAACAGAATGATATTGGTGCGGAATAAGGTACTGTAAACGTATTAATTTTCGCTCAGTACATATTTTCGCGTTTTTCGCGCACATGCTTAAGTGCGCGAAATTATGATGTGCGCGAAAATTATGCCCAAGAAATTAGCTTTCCAATGATGTATAGCACTATATATTTTTTGTACTTGTATCTATAATGACAATAGATGACTCAATAAGGGGGGTCCCGATTTTCCCTGTCGATTTTAAGATATGGCCATGTCGCCCTGTCGATTATCTCTTATATTCCTCTTTTTTTTTTGATTTGAGAAGGTACAAAAGTACCTATCCCGTTTATTCAAATTGCTCCACAAATACATGTGTTTTTCCAATTGAACAAAACTGGCCCACAAGGAAGAAACCTGTCATATGTATCACAATTCACATTGGGGTCATGTTGCATGTCACTAAGCCAAAAGGGCCCATGTCGCCATGTTGAATTTAGTGGTCCACACCCATAATAAGGTGGCCCCAGAGGGTTTAAAAATGACCGGGGACCTGGCGACCTGGTACAATAATAAAAGCGGCCTGGTGACTTTTAGAAAAGTTTGACTATAGTATGAAATAAATGGTTTAAAAAGAGGACTTTGTGACATGGAGCCCTTAATTTTGGCAATTTTCTGACCTGAGGGGGGCGGGGCCCTCTGCACCCCAAATAAGTAGCATGGACAACAGTATTTTTTCTTGTCCTTCCTTGGTGATATCACCCACCAGGATAGGCAATTAACACCTCTAGAGGCTTTGAACTTTGCATAGCCATATCCATGGAGCATTTAAAAATGGAGGGGGATGCATATGGTGGGCAGCGCTAGGGGTAAAAGCCCATTGACTAATTGGCTCAAATAATGCTGTATTTATAAGCCCATGAACGCCCTTTAGAGTGCCCCGTATCAGACACTGGAAATCCACCCCTCCCTTCTGCCTTACAGTCCATATATAATATATAGGATGAAACACTTTTGGCTCTAATATCCTTAATAATGGTCCGATTTAAAAACCGTAAAAAATGACATGTAGCTGAATATGTGATGCTTACAGGTGCGCGAAAATATGATTGCGCGAACATGTCTTTCCATGGTAGGTGCGCGAAAAT
Source organism: Harmothoe impar (assembly GCA_947462335.1). Lineage (NCBI taxonomy): Eukaryota > Metazoa > Annelida > Polychaeta > Phyllodocida > Polynoidae > Harmothoe > Harmothoe impar. The sequence continues at coordinate 738,573 of OX381712.1, forward strand.
TTAGGTGCGCGAAAATATATACGTTTACAGTATTTTATCATGTAACAATGATGTCTGCTCCCCCCAGGCACCATCCTGACGTGTCTCACCGTGTGTCTCGGCTTCTACCGCGTGATCAAGGGCTGAGGTCTGCACACCTGTACAGGAGTCACCTGTACAAGGGCCGCGTGTCCCCGTGACTATCTACGCTCTACGCAAGTCCCTCCCCCACTGTGGACTCTGCAGTCTCATACTGGAGACCTGATACAGCAGACCGCGTACAACCTAACGCTCTGGCCGCTTATAATATTATTTTAACAGCATTTTAGTGCTGTAAATTCATACATATAACACGAGCCAGACCCCGACTATTATGATGCAGGTTATTAGACCCTCGGAGACAGCCCTGTGCGTTGGGGCAAGAGAGGCATACAGGTCGGCCTACAGCTTATCCAGGCTGCATATTACATGAAACACGGTATTTGTACTGGAGTCTATGCACTATCTCTATAGCTGTAGTGTAAACTGTTTTTATAGTTGTTAAGTTTTCATTGTGATACTGGAAACGTTATTTATGATATGTCTAAACCAGTGCTGCCTGTTTCTAGTCGCTGTGATGGCACCCTGTAGGTGGCGCTGTCAGCAGCAGTCCAGCGTTCTGTTTCTCCACAAATTTCCGTAAATTTGCCTCCATAAATTTACGGATGTCCGCAAATTTATATGGATGTCCGTATTTGTAGGCTTAAGTACCAAAAGGCAATTTCCGTATATATTTGCGGAGCTCCGCAAATTTATGGAACCAAATTTGCAGAGCTCTGCAAATTTGTGGAGAAACAGGAGCCTGGATGGTGTTTCTCCACAAATATACGGACGTCCGTAAATTTGCGGACGTCCGTAAATACAGTATCCATATATTTATGGAGCTCCGCAAATATAGGCCTATGTCTTTTTGGTACTTAAGCATCCAGATACGGACTTCCGTATATATTTGCGGACATCCGTATATATTTGCGGAGCTCCATAAATATATTTGTGGATGTCCGCAAATTTGTGGAGAAACAGGACCCTGGCCATGTGCTGTACAAGCTGACATCAAGAAAGCATTTACATCTGTGTGGGTCGCAGCGTGTCGGACATTGGGATAAATGAAATGTCTCTCTGAATGTGTAACCGTTGGTACGGCGTGAACGAGCAGCTGAGGGAGACAAATGTTACTGTATATAGCAATATGTATAAATGCCAATATTGGTAAATAAATCCACATTATACTTCAACCTGCTGTACTGTGTTTGGTGGAAAATGGGGACAGGACCTTTGTACAATGAACGGGGGTGGGATGGACTTAAAGGGACGGGGAAAGAATTAGATCCCTCTGGGTGGGGGGGGGGGGGGGGGGCTAAACGATTTGGTCCCTCCTGAGCGGGTGCCTGAGACGACCCCAATTTCAGAGGTGTTTTTTTTTCTCATTTTGACCACTCCCTTAGTTGAGGGTCATTATTTCGTGTTTTGTCAGTTCTAGTGAGAACGACGGCCTTTATTCCCAGTTGTTGGTATTCTAGTTGTCAATACTTAATAATTACAAATAAAACACAGATAAAGATTGAAGAATAGTTTAATTTCATAAAATGCCTTTCTCGACCATACAAGATGACGTCCTCCAGGAATGGTTTGTCGGCTCCCTGTCACGTGTCACGTGTCACGTGTCTGACACACTCAGGTTACACACCGAGTATCTGTACATATTTACAACATGCCTCATCTACCACTGTCACCTGCCTGCTGACGTCACCCACACTGTCAGGGTGACGTCACTGACACTGTCAGGGTGACGTCACTGACATTCTGGTGACGTCACTGACACTGTCAGGGTGTGGCATGGTTCATGTTCCTGATACTTTAAATAGAAATTACTCAAACCTCATCAGGATATGACAGTGTCAACTTAGTTTAAGCTGATTTATAAAACATCACGTCTGAACTGTGGACCTTGTTCTCCTCACCTGTCACCCATTGTAAACAACAGCTGAAACATTCAAATGGTCTTACTTTTAATATAAACACTCGGCATGCATAGAACACTTTGATCCCTGTATAATACACAGTTCCACATGAGATGACCCCCCCCCCCCCGTGCCAGACTGCAGTCTAATATAAACTCTGTATACATCCTCTGTGTATATCACATTACTAAATGTGGAACATGACATGCTCTTTCACTCTTATTCACAATCACATCGAGCAACTCGCCATCTCACATCAGCGAGTAACTCAGCATCTGAGATCATCGAGTAACTCGCCATCGGACATCAGCGCTTACCACACAAAAGTTATCGCTACATGATCATAGATGTATATATCGCTTGGTCACAACTTGTCTGAATAAATTACATTAAACGTCAATTCACCGGCAAGAAATTCTCAAAAAAGCTTCAATTAATCAACTCTCCCATTCCATGAATATTAAAAGAATTGAAAGGTATTAAACCAGCTCTATTAAGCATCCTGATGTTTCACAAACTGTCCCCAGAGCTGCATATATACATGAGGCTCCTGCCGTCACAGACTGAACATCCCCAGATGACACATCCCCAGACTGAACATCCCCAGATGACACATCCCCAGACTGAACATCCCCAGACTGAACATCCCCAGATGACACATCCCCAGATGACACCAGACGCCCTGAGTCCTGTGCCTGAGTCCATTTGTTACTGTTAGAGGCGGCATGCGTCGGCTGCTTTGGTTTATAAATTATCATTAGTGGCCCTTTAGTCTCCTGCCTGAGATGTCACATTGGTTAGGTTAGGGTTGGTGGTCTGGTGGAGATGTGACGTTGGTTAGGGCTGGTGGTGCTGGTTACGCGGCTGTCCTCAGTCCCCCTTGGGTTTGTCCCGCTTGTACTGCTCCATCCACTCCGTCAGTTCACTCAGCAACTTCTGCGGGTCGTCCACCCGCGGCACCTGGTGGCCGAAAGCACAACTAACATGAATTACCGCGTATAACCCGCACCCGGCTTTGAGAAAACCCTATAACCCGCGCCAGGTCTGAAAATAACACTGTACTATATGGCCAAAAACCCTCGTATTACCCACACCTAGACTTGGGAATTTAGTAGAACCCGCACTGAAGGCTTGGTTCGCATATAACCCATGGGTTCATCGCGGGAATTTACGGTATAACATGTAACACCTTGTACATGAATGCAGCCTTGGTGGCCAACTCCCTAAGAGCTGCATTCATGCATCATGACGACCTTCATTATGCTTTGAATAAAGGGGATCTAGATAGGGGGGTCCCCATGTCAATTTAAAAAAATGCCCATGTCACCCTGTCGATTTTAGGAAATGGCCATGTCACCATGTCGATTTTAAGAAATGACCATGTCCCATGTCACTATCTCTGATATTCCTCATGTCCCATGTCAATGAGGCTCAAAATGCCCACGTTGTCATGTCGGTTTTAGGGATCGCCCCCCATAATAAAGCACTGTGCCTTTAATGATATTCTGAATGATTTTTTTCTCATATTATACCTTTTCCCGTCTAATATGTGTACCGTCTTACAGACAGTGATTTATTAGATTAGATTAGGTTTTTTTAATGTACATGTACGCATTAACTTCCCACCTGGTAGTGCTGGTCTATGTAGATGCCGATGTACGCCCCGATCCCCAACGTGAGCTGCAACAACAGACGAGATATGTACACCCGGCTACAACACAGGGTTAAATAGGTTTATACAGACACCCGGCTACAAAGGGTTAAAGGGTTACTACAGACACCCGGCTACAAAGGGTTAATACAGACACCCGGCTACAAAGGGTTAACATGTTTATACAGACACCCCGCTACAAAGGGTTAACGTGTTCATACAGACACCCGGCTACAAAGGGTTAACGTGTTCATACAGAGTTAATACGGACACCCGGCTACAAAGGGTTAATACAGACACCCGGCTACAAAGGGTTAATACAGACACCCGGCTACAAAGGGTTAATACAGTCACCCGGCTACAAAGGGTTAATACAGACACCCGGCTACAAAGGGTTAATACGGACACCCGGCTACAAAGGGTTAACGTGTTCATACAGACACCCAGCTACAAAGGGTTAATACAGACACCCGGCTACAAAGGGTTAATACATTATACAGTCACCCGGCTACAAAAGGTTAATGTGTTTATACAGACACCCGGCTACAAAGGGTTAACGTGTTCATACAGACACCCGGCTACAAAGGGTTAATACAGTCACCCGGCTACAAAGGGTTAACGTGTTCATACAGACACCCAGCTACAAAGGATTAAAACAGACACCCGGCTACAAAGGGTTAACGTGTTCATACAGACACCCGGCTACAAAGGGTTAATACAGACACCCGGCTACAAAGGGTTAATACAGACACCCGGCTACAAAGGGTTAATACAGACACCCGGCTACAAAGGGTTAATACAGACACCCGGCTACAAAGGGTTGATACAGACACCCGGCTACAAAGGGTTAATACAGACACCCGGCTACAAAGGGTTAATACAGACACCCGGCTACAAAGGGTTAATAGGGACACCCAGCTACAGAGGGTCACCAGGTTTATATGCACCACAGATAGCTCTCTCTTTTTAAGTTTCAGGCTTTCTAAACTTTTAGTAAAAGTTGAACTGTTGTTTGGGTGCAGTTTAATACTTGGGCTATGTCTGACTCTGAGTCTGAGGTGCCCGAGGTAGTGTCGATGTATTAAATTGTAAGGTTGGGACTAGAGGTGCCCGGTATTTGGTAAACGGCTGGGCCCATTAGGGAGGGTTCATTATTTATGGCAGGGGGGGGTGAGCATTTGAGGGGGGGGGGCAATTTTTTTTAGGGGTATTCAAAGGGGGGGGCCTTTTTATTACCCTATTCTTAGGGGGGGCCTTTTTTTTTAGGGGTATTCCTAAAAATGTCGCAAATTTAGTATGTTGAAATGTCGCGAATTTTGGTAACAGCCTGTTATATTTTACCAAATTATGTCAATATTTTCAAAATTTTCTAAAATTTTCCTCAAACTCCCAGCAAATTTCTCACTGCATCACTTTTGACACTCAGAATAGCCCAGCGTTTTGTCAGTCTTCAAAAAAGTGCCGGCCTCATGTAAGCACTGAGGGTATGGGAGCTTCCAATTTATAAGCACTGGGGCCCTTAAACTCAACGGTATGTAAGTCGAGTGTCTGAGGTTTGACTATTATCGCTCACTAGCGAGTATCATGAGACGCTTACACTAAAACACCTTACAAATGGATGTATTTGTTGCAAGGTAGTAAATTGTAGGTAAAAAAGTGCCCATGATTAGGCCACTCAAAAAAAAAAAGTGGTTTCTCATCACCAAGGTCTGAAAAATGTGACGAGGGAGGCTTTTTTTTTTTTTTTTTTTTTCTAACTCGCGGGCTAAAATGTATCGGATGATATACGTTTTTCATGACCAAAGTTCACATTTTAGTAGTTAAGAATTTATGGATCTTTAAAAGTAGGGAAAATGTGAATTATTTCTATCCTACTGCATTACAGGCAGTAATAGCTTTAATTTGATACCAAATATCCCAATACTTGTCCATTTGTATCATACTTTTTTTTTTAAATTAGCAAAAAAAAAAAAAAAAGTTTTCCCCAAAAGCTGATTTTTGAGATGCGCGCGGTGATGAGACAATATCATAGTCAACTGTAATCACCCCCACCCCCCCCCCCCCCCACCCCGCTGACTCAGTCAGTGGTGACAGTGACAGTGAGTGACACAAGTGACACTGACAGTGATTGTGACACGAGTGGCCCGTGTAGAGACGTGCACCTTGTTTACAACAGCAGCCTGGGGCTGACACACCTACCAGCCGTGAGAGGATGCCTGCCATGTTTGTTGTCGTCCTCCTGACTTCACCAAACGCCGCTATCCGCAGTAACCTTGTACAAGTTTTGTGATAACGTTTTGTCTGGTGTCGGCGGTGGCCGGAAGCTGCAGGTGCAAGTTGTGTCCGTCTGAACCCGGTACAAGCCGCCAGGTGCACACACCAGCCGTAGGGCGGCGCCACCGGCCTTCCCGCGCGACGGTTAGGGTCTCAGACAGGGAATTACTCCCCCACTATACTTTAATATAGCATGACATGCAATAAATTGTATTATAAGGAGGTATTGAAGGAAAAGTCTATCATACGTCACTACAATGAACCTTCATACATAATCTATTAAAGTATAAGGAGACTTTGTTCACGAAAATCTGAAATGCCACTCCCAAATGTCTACAAACCTCCATGACCGGCCAGTTCTGCAGTGAATAAATTCATTTCAGACCCAACTCAGATGGACCCCAAAACAAAGGCCTTTACCTCCAAGAACCATGTTTTATTGCATGTCATATGATTTAGAATTTATATAGGGGCATGAAGTATCCTCGATGTGTAGAACATGTATTAAGTGTAATTATTGAAGGAGCAACTCAGAATACGATGTAGATCGTTCTCAGGCCGGAAGTAGAGCCCCGATGCTTGTTCCCACGTTTATTCACCAGCGAGGTTACCCGGTCGATTTCCCGCGTCACCACATATCTCCCTTCGTAAAACACGATACGCAGTATCGTTATACAGATATGAAACATATAGTAGAACTCTGAAATAAAATGAAATACAACAATCTTTGTTGATGTTAGACAAACATGAAATACAATACAGTACAATTCAATTACTAAGTGTCCTTTGTCTTTTAGTCTGTGTAGTTCGTAGTACATGATTTATAACACATAATCTGTGTAGTTGTTAGTACATGATTTATAGCACATAGCTATTCAGTCTCTGAGGAGCTTATTTAGTGTACACTCCTTTCCTCTGAGTATATTCGTCTGGAGCAGCCAGGCGAACTCTGCGCTGCTGTGCCTGTTGTGCTAGGCGTGCACCAGCGTCACTGTAATCACACTGTACTTTAGAAACTCTTGTATAGTTCCATTTCTCCCCATCTATAATAACACAATTACCTTGAATATCAGTAACCCTTCTTGGTACCAAACAACCTATATCCCCTTTTAAAAGAGGATTTCTGATTTTGACATGATCCCCAACACAAATATTATGGGCCTGTACTTTAGGCCTGTATGCAGCTTGATAACCCTGAACTTTGTCTTTCTGAAATATCTGACCGGTAAAGTCATGTCCTGTCGTCTCCTGTAGTTTGCTCACCGCATGAGTGTAGATACTGCCAGTGCCACCCTGTGTATGGCCTACACCTTTACACTTGGTTGCATTTTCCTCCGTACTCAAAGTACTCTGAACATTAGCCGGAACTGTATGTTGTAGGTGCCGCATTGGGACTGGTGCTTTTCGCACACTGCGTTGAATGGAAGATGTATTGTCCCTGTGCTGCACATGTGGTTCAGAGCCTGCCACCGTATTACTGACTCCTCCTCCAAGTACACTTGTATACTGATCACTGACTTGAGCAGGAGTCTGAAGGACTGGCTGCATTTGTGTAGAGTCAAGTAGAACAGATAATTTCCCTTGCGTCGGCCAACCAAGAATGGCGGTCCCCCTCTCTGACACGTAAACTTTCTCTAAGGTGAACCGCCCATTGTGCTCTATGGTAGCCATGAAGTAGCCTAGCATCGGAATTGGTGCCCCTCCGTACCCACTTGGGCGAATATCGCTTTCATGCAGTTCGTATTGCGAATATAGGCCTAAGTACAATGGCTCTGGAATGATTGTAAACATGGAACCAGAATCCACGAGGACACGCACGGAAATACCTTGTATGAGTATAGTGCACCTTGGCATCGGAGTTGTACCCATAGAACTCACACTATACACCATCTCCTGAAAGTCATCATCAATTTGATTCACTTTTTCATTTAACCCTGTAGGTTGACTGTACTTTGTGGTCTCTGGATGGACTCCTGCATCTGTAATCTTGCTGTTCATCCTACTGACATGTAGAGAAGCACTCTCTAGTCTCCTGGCAATCTGAATGGCTTGCTCTAGATCTAGGTCTTCTTCCGAATAGAGTCTCTCCCTAATTGTATGACTACTGATCTTCTCTATGAGCTGATCACATACAGCCTCATCCAGAAAAGCACCAAAGTCACAAGTAGATGCTAGGTCTCTGAGAGCAGCAACATATTCACTGATTGTCTCATCTGGCAATTGTCCTCTGTCTCTAAAAATTGCCCTCTCTGACCTTTTATGCTTTGAAGATTTGAACTCCTTTTCCAATTTTAATTTGGCCTTATCTAAACCAGAAGTCCCTGCTGGGTAGTTTGTAAGTTCCTTCAATTTTGCATACCTCCTCTGACCTTCAACACCCAAATAATGTAGTAGGATGCATATCTTTCGTTTCATTGGCACTTTGTCAATGTCAGGGGAAGCTTGTAGAAAATTATCGAATAGTCCGATCCACTCTTCCCATGGAATTGGAGGCCTCCCTGACTCATTTAGAAACTTTGGAATGGGGTCAAGAGGAATGTAAACAGCAGCCATGGTGACTGTACTAGTGTAGCGCAAATGTAGGCCTATCTGTAGAACTGTAGCACTGTAGTCTGCAGTGTAGTGTACCCGTAGTGGTGTAGACTGTAGGCTTATCTCTAGTATTGTACCATGGGATTGTACGACAATGTTATGTGTATTGCAATGTTGGAGGCAAACCACCTGTAGATTTACTACCTGCACACTGTAGACGTACGTAGCACTGTAGACCTACTATTTGTACACTGTAGACGTATGTAGCACTGTAAACCTACTATGTGTACACTGTAGTTGTATTGAGCACTGTAGATCTACCACCAGCACACTGTAGTCGTATTGAGCACTGTAGATCTACCACCAGCACACTGTAGTCGTATTGAGCACTGTAGATCTACCACCAGCACACTGTAGACGTATTGAGCACTGTAGATCTACCACCAGCACACTGTAGTCGTATTAAGCACTGTAGATCTACCACCAGCACACTGTAGTCATATTGAGCACTGTAGATCTACCATCAGCACACTGTAGTCGCATTGAGCACTGTAGATCTACCACCAGCACACTGTAGTCGCATTGAGCACTGTAGATCTACCAATGTGTGGAGCAGTGTAATGCAAATAGGAAACGTAGGATAATAACCTAACTGACATGCGCAGGTTAAATTAACTCCTTGCAGCAGCCCAAGCTGAACTCCCTACACTGTGTATTGACCTGAAGATCGCAGCAGTGGACTGTACAATGGTCTAGTTGGCAGTATGAATGTAGACCTACGTTATGTAGTCAGGATGCATTAGAATCTTGGAGGTAAATCCAATATTGGTTGGTCTACGATCAGGAAAGTGTATTGAATTAAGTGTACTATTCAGTATTGACGATTTTGGAGGGAAAGCCACATCACTACACTCACCGAAATATGGTCGAAACCTGTCCATTTTGAGTGAAATAAAGCTTGCCAACAACTCCCCAGCGTAGATTCGTCTTCCTCGTCGCCATATGAAGTATCCTCGATGTGTAGAACATGTATTAAGTGTAATTATTGAAGGAGCAACTCAGAATACGATGTAGATCGTTCTCAGGCCGGAAGTAGAGCCCCGATGCTTGTTCCCACGTTTATTCACCAGCGAGGTTACCCGGTCGATTTCCCGCGTCACCACAGGGCACCTGTGATTTTTAACAGAATTTTAGAAAATCCCCTAACTATATTGACCACCCAGAACTCATCTGGTATTCTGTGCGGAGTCAGTCTTTCAGTAAGGATGCACCGACTGACCTCGGGGAATTCCCTATTTGAGACCTGCATGGAGAGGCGTGCTTTTCATATTTTCTGAAAATCATTTTTTCATGTGCCCTTGTGTGTTTGAAGTATGAATATGAACTTTTATTGGCCCTATGCAACTCTTTCCTATAATACAGAGACTTGTTTATGTCAAACTACCAACCTAAATAGTAGCGTTTCCAGCCCTTGACCTCTGGACTGAGCTTCTATAGGCTAAAACATGAATTTCTATAGGAAATAGTGCTGACAGAGCCATAAAATTGCACAGGCAGGTTACTAAGGGGCTGCTGATGATGTTACAAGCAATAAATATATTGCCCTCTATTGAATTGTGTGAATATTCTCATGACAATGTATTAAGGATGGCAATAATCGGGTGCAAAATCCTACAAATTCATGAAAAAGTGGTCATTTTGACCACAATGGCATACCATATTATCAATCCCTGACCTCATTCTTAAGCATACATATTTGGGCAATGTTCATTGAAAAAAAAATGCATGTCAGAACAATGTGTAGCTTGCTATGAACTGCCAATGGACAGCTCTTGATGCTCGGAGACAGCCTGTCGGAGCTATGCTTTACGCAGAAAATCACACCGACAACTGTTCTGCAGGCCCCAAACCTGGATTATTATGGGGAAATGGAATCTGTGCTCCTAATAGGGTCTATTCAATAGTAGAAACTGCACCTCCTATGAACCTAGGCCCATTTTCATAGATTCTATAGGTTAAACATAATAAATCCTCAAATTTGTCGCTGTCAATTACCCCAAAAAGGTGGATTTTAATGATTTTCAACCAACATTGCACACCCCAGTAGGCCTAATTGTCCCAAAACATTTAAAACTAAGCTAAACCAATTGAATGATTAACTTTTCAATAATCCCCCAGACATTGTAGTTTATATAACTGTATCTGGTGCAGGTCTCAGACAGGGAATTACTCCCCCACTATACTTTAATATAGCATGACATGCAATAAATTGTATTATAAGGAGGTATTGAAGGAAAAGTCTATCATACGTCACTACAATGAACCTTCATACATAATCTATTAAAGTATAAGGAGACTTTGTTCACGAAAATCTGAAATGCCACTCCCAAATGTCTACAAACCTCCATGACCGGCCAGTTCTGCAGTGAATAAATTCATTTCAGACCCAACTCAGATGGACCCCAAAACAAAGGCCTTTACCTCCAAGAACCATGTTTTATTGCATGTCATATGATTTAGAATTTATATAGGGGCACCTGTGATTTTTAACAGAATTTTAGAAAATCCCCTAACTATATTGACCACCCAGAACTCATCTGGTATTCTGTGCGGAGTCAGTCTTTCAGTAAGGATGCACCGACTGACCTCGGGGAATTCCCTATTTGAGACCTGCAGTCTGTCCGTAATCTGGCTAAATGGATGTGGGGGCAACTATTTACTGCGACAGATTCTATGAAAAAGTTTAGAACCATGATTGTATCCTTCAAGATCTATATAACTACAAAAACAACAACCCTAAGGAAGGCAAATAAAGTCATAAAAAATATGATTTATTTTCAATGATATTGGCGGCCTCCATTTAGCTAGATTACGGATAGCATCTTCGCGCGGCGACCGACCCCTTTCACTTTCAGCAATGTAAGGCACAGGCTTTTTCGCTAAAGAGGGGTTCTCATTTTTTTGCTCCCCCCCCTTCAAGGGTTCCAATTTTGTTTGGTTCCCCCAAAATCCACCCCCCCCCCCCAGTTGTTAAAAAATGACCACTCCCTTATTTGCTGTTTTATGTTAGAGAAGATGCATGCATTTATATCTACATGTAGACTCCCAGTCGTTTGGTTATTTTAATACTGTTTTATATAACATGGCAGATACGGCCCTTTCTATGTTAAACCTATGGGAGCTCTGTACTTCATGCCCCAATCAGGGTTGCCACCAACAAGATTGTTCTAAATTTCCTGAATTTTCCCTGACGTAATATCAAATTTCCCAGACAATCGCAACATAAACCCAATGTTTTTAAATGCCCTTCTACTATGAATAAGAATGAAGTTATCTTCTACTAAGCTAATAGTCATTATTTAACAACAGGGGTTTTCTGTATCGCATGTGTGCAAAATGTTTACCCCCCCCCCCCCCTCTCGAGGATGTAGAATTTCTTTTCACTTAAAATACAGGCTTTTTCAAAGAAAACAGGTGACCTTTTTTCGGTATTTCAAAAATTTTCCCTGACAAAATATTATTTTCCCTGACATTTTCAGGAAATCTCATTTTCCCTGACGTTTTGCCAAAAAATCTGAAATTCCCTGACCTGGAACGAAATATTTTTTCCCTGAAGTGGCAACCCTGCTCATGAACTATGGTGTAGCCATACTCCATGGCCTCAAAATTTGTTGACTTTCTTCATTTTAAGACAGTAGGGCCATGTAATAAATACAAAACCCCACTTATTAACATAAATGCACATCATACATCACTCGTTGAAGCTGGGTCATATCTAGCTCTGGGGCGAATGTTTACTCGTAGTTAGTCGTATGTACGGTTAGGTCATATCACACTCACCCTTCGGCACCATGTGATATGACCCAGCTTCAACTTGTGAAGTATGATGTGCATGTATGTCAATGGCATGGAGTTTTGTCTATATATAGATCTCGTTTGATGCGTTAAGTTATGATGGAAACAGATCACTACTGAACTCCTGCTCTGAATGTACTGGTACTTAAAGCCTCAAATGATACATTCTGAGGGATTTACATTATCCTCTTCCCTGGCTCGATTTAAAATGACCAAAGATTGCCCACCCCCCCCCCCCCCCCCCCCGCCACAGGATTTACGTTCGGCCCGCACTGCCCACGTTAACACAACACAGAGCGGCTATTTACAAGTCTTTATTCAAAACAAACAAATCTCCATCACAAGTTTGTTAAATAGATATTTACATACATCTCAGCGGCAAATACTGACGTTTCTGCTGAGGGAAATTAATTTCAACACAAAAATGTCACATAAAACAAGAAGTACATCACCAGATGCGGGAGTAGCGGCTCCTGCCTCCCGTGACGTCACGTCCACAACATGCCGCATCTTTTTATACATTGTGGACGTAATGTCAGTTAGTACAGAACTGGGGCACCCTGGGTGTAGAGACTGACAGCCGAGTGCAGCCCCAGAGCCGCCACAGCGGGGTGAGGCCTGCAGCAGCAACCGGTTACATGTGTTCTTACATACCAATGTACCTATACACCCCCCCTCCCCGTAAGGCTGTAATACATGTATTACCTCCCCCCCCTCCCCCCTGTAAGGGTCATCCTTAGCATCCAGCTTTTATATATGCACAACCCCGAGTGGACTTATGAAATCACTTTAACATGTGTTGTTACGTATTAATCCCCCCGGTGGGGCAGGGCTGGTTGACATTGTGTGGTGTGTGGTGTGTGGTGACGTGGGGTCTGTTCAAGACTTCTGTCTGCCGGCATCTTGTCCCTCACGTTGTGTAGTGTGTGTTGTGTCGGGGTTTACTTGACGTTGGCGCGGGGCAGGGTCTGCAGAACGCTCCGGTCTAACCGTTTGTTGTCGTCCTCAGTCAGAGGCACACAGATAGACTGCAACACACGGCAACAAGGGGTCAGTCTAACACACGGCAACAGTCTTTGTTTCATGCCAGATGCGACACTTTAAATACTAATATGGGAACAGGGGTTTAGTCTGCTGTGGTCATACTTTATTTTGGGCTGTATATATTCTTGCGGACTTGCAAAAATAAAAAGTCTGCATTGTTAAGGCTTTTAGGTAGTAAAACGTGAAAGACAATCTTTTTAATTAAATTTTGCATAAGGCTACACAAAAAAAATAAAAAAAATTGGCCAATGGATTTCACTTTTCAAATAATGGTGACTGAATTAAAAATAATACAAATTTAAAGATTTTTTTTGTCAATGGATTTTGTAGTAGCAAGTAACCCAGCGTCTGACATAAATTTATGATAAACCCACAACAAAGAAAATGATTTGTTGATCTAGCGGAATCAATAGAATAAAGAAATAAAAAAAACTAAAAACTGAGGCGAGAAATCTTTTTTTTTTAAAGAAAATTTGAAAAAAAAAATTGACCTCGTTGCGGTTGTCCTTGTTGCCCTGGATGACCATGGGGGCGTCCCCCAGCTGGATGGGGCTGCCGTTTACAGAGTAGATGAGGATCCCCTCCCCAGGACGCATCTTGCGGCCAGTCCCACGCACCGCAGGGGTCTGCGGTAATCTGTAAGGGGAAACACGGTCTGGGGTCAAACTCAGTTACAGTTTACACAACACGGTCTGGGGTCAAACTCAGTTACAGTTTACACCACACGGTCTGGGGTCAAACTCAGTTACAGTTTACACCACACGGTCTGGGGTCAAACTCAGTTACAGTTTACACCACACGGTCTGGGGTCAAACTCAGTTACAGTTTACACCACACGGTCTGGGGTCAAACTCAGTTACAGTTTACACCACACGGTCTGGGGTCAAACTCAGTTACAGTTTACACCACACGGTCTGGGGTCAAACTCAGTTACAGTTTACACCACACGGTCTGGGGTCAAACTCAGTTACAGTTTACATCACACGGTCTGGGGTCAAACTCAGGTACAGTTTACATCACACGGTCTGGGGTCAAACTCAGTTACAGTTTATAAACCCCGCACCGCAGGGGTCTGCGGTAACCTGTAAGGGGAAACACGGTCTGGGGTCAAACTCAGTTACAGTTTACACCACACGGTCTGGGGTCAAACTCAGCTACAGTTTACATCACACGGTCTGGGGTCAAACTCAGCTACAGTTTACATCACACGGTCTGGGGTTAAACTCAGCTACAGTTTACATCACACGGTCTGGGGTCAAACTCAGTTAGAGTTTACATCACACGGTCTGGGGTTAAACTCAGTTGCAGTTTACATCACACGGTCTGGGGTCAAACTCAGCTACAGTTTATGTACCCCGCACTGCGGGGGTCTGGGGTAACCTGTATGGGAACACGGTCTGGGGTCAAACCCAGGTACAGTTTGGGGGAGGGTTACATACCTGGGGTCTATGGCGGGGGTCTGTAGGGGCGTGTCCCATGTGGACGGTTGGTTGCGGGCGTTCATCGGCGTGACCAGGCCAGCAGCTCCCTTCCTACGCGAAGCACTGAGGGAAAACAGATTGGGTTACGAACTACAATTCTTTGCTGCGCAATGTTTCAAAAAGACATCATGAATTTTATAGTCCCCAAAGAAAGAAAAAAAAATGCTGTAAAAAAGTAAGATCAGATCACACACACACAAAAAAAATTTGGTCTACAGATATCCCTCAGTATATTTTTGCTAAAAAAAGTGTCTATGGACTGCGCCCGCATCATTTCCTGAAGATTGAGTTTTTTTTTAAATATCTATTTTGGTGACATTTTCTTTCATTGGGAGAAAAATTGACCCGCTCCCCTTGATTCAAGGTTGAAATCCCCAGAGAAGAAAAAAACTGGGAAAAGAACGGGAAATTTAAAAAAAAACGTCCGCCGTTGTCAATTTTTGGAAACCAAAATCCATAGACCAATAACTATTTTTTGGTGAGGCCTCAGATGCAATTTCTTTCAAATTGCATCAATTTTTCTGTATCATGAAATTTTCCTAAGCCACAGGGCCAAGTTGCTGGAAACAACTTTTTAATTTTCTAGGCATTTCTAGGCCACATCATAGTTGTAAGGGGGGGGGGGTGTGTTACTTACGCGGTGGTCCTGGTGGCAGTTTTGGGGGCGCGCTGGGGACGTGTCTTTGGAGGCTCCATGTTGTGTCCGTCCTCACTGATTGTCTCCATCTGTCTGCCACCCGCCTTACCCTTACTGCAAGGTCAACACAAGGTCACGTTAGATACCACAAGGTCAAGTTAGACACAAGGTCAAGTTAGACACCACAAGGTCAAGTTAGACACCACAAGGTCACGTTAGACACCACAAGGTCAAGTTAGACACCACAAGGTCAAGTAAGACACGACAAGGTCACGTTAGACACGACAAGGTCAATTAAGACACAAGGTCAAGTAAGACACAACAAGGTCAAGTTAGACACAGCAAGGTCAAGTTAGACACGACAAGGTCAATTAAGACACAACAAGGTCAAGTAAGACACAACAAGGTCAAGTTAGACACGACAAGGTCAATTAAGACACAACAAGGTCAATTAAGACACAACAAGGTCAAGTTAGACACGACAAGGTCAATTAAGACACAAGGTCAATTAAGACACAACAAGGTCAAGTAAGACACAACAAGGTCAAGTTAGACACGACAAGGTCAATTAAGACACAACAAGGTCAATTAAGACACAACAAGGTCAAGTAAGACACAACAAGGTCAAGTTAGACACCATTATACAGGGTTCCCACAAAGATTTCAGATTGACATTTCCGTGACATGACAAAAATCTCAAATTTCCATGACATTCATTACATTTTTGTGGGGGGTTAGGGGGCTTGGCCCCTGAGAAAATTTCTAAAATCTAGAAAGCAAATGGTACATTCTCAGAGATTTTGAAATATCAATTCCATCATTTTCATTTTCCATGACATTCCATGACACACAGCAAATTTCAACAAAATTCCATGACATTCCATGACTCTCAATGACAGCTTTTAAACTCCATGACATTCCATGATTTCCATGACTTGTGGGAACCCTAACCACAAGGTCAAGGCTTTACCCTTACTGCAACACAACTCCAGGTCATGTACCAAGTAACCAGTGACATGACTCACCGTGCAGGGCGGCCCTCCTTGATGGCGTTGATCATGTCGTCCACATTCTTAGAGTCCTCTTCTATCATCTTCTGGTTCACGGCGCCTCCCAGCGCTGAAACACAACATGCATTAAAGAGGCTGTGACATTACAGTAAGGACCCCCCGCACCAGTCTCGGACTCCCATACCAACACTGCTCCGTGTCTCTCTGCTGAGTATGGTATGGGAGCAGACATGCATCTCACTTGATACCAATTTGCGCCAGTTAAAGAGGCTGTGACATGATACACCTCAGTAAGGATCTACCCCCCCCCCCACCCAGTGCTGAAACCTCAGTTAAAGAGGCTGTGACATGATACACCTCAGTAAGGATCTACCCCCCCCCCCACCCAGTGCTGAAACCTCAGTTAAAGAGGCTGTGACATGATACACCTCAGTAAGGATCTACCCCCCCCCCACCCAGTGCTGAAACCTCAGTTAAAGAGGCTGTGACATGCTACACCTCAGTAAGGATCTACCCCCCCCCCCCACCCAGTGCTGAAACCTCAGTTAAAGAGGCTATGACATGATACACCTCAGTAAGGATCTACCCCCACCCAGTGCTGAAACCCCAGTTAAAGCGGCATTGACATGATACACCTCTGTCAGGGTTGCCACCGACAAGGTAGTTTTGAATTCCCTGACTTTTCCCTGACATTATATCAAATTTCCCTGACAATCGTGATATAAAGCCAATGTTTTTAAATGCCCTCCAACTAAGAATATGCACTCTTTTCAGAGTTATCTTCTAGTGAGCAAGTGGTCATTAGTTAACAACAGGGATTTTGTGTATCGCGTGGGCGCAAAATTTTACCCTCTTTTTTTTTGAGGATTTCGATATTTTTCTCCCTTAAAATCTTAGTTAGAGTCTAAATACAGGCTTTTTTTTTCACAGAAAACAGGTGACTTTTTTTGTATTTCAAAGATTTTCCCTGACAAAATATAATTTTCCCTGACAAAATATAATTTTGCCTGGCACACCTGTCTATAAGGATCTAGTTGAATTGGCTCACCTATAAAGTCCACAAACTTCATGTCTGATGTGTTTATTATTTACAGTAGAGTTGGCTCACCTATAAAGTCCACAAACTTCATGTCTGGTGTGTTTATTCATTAGTACAGTAGAGTTGACTCACCTATAAAGTCCACAAACTTCATGTCTGATGTGTTTATTCATTATTACAGTAGAGTTGGCTCACCTATAAAGTCCACAAACTTCATGTCTGATGTGTTTATTAATTAGTACAGTAGAGTTGGCTCACCTATAAAGTCCACAAACTTCATGTCTGATGTGTTTATTAATTAGTACAGTAGAGTTGACTCACCTATAAAGTCCACAAACTTCATGTCTGGTGTGTTTATTAATTATTACAGTAGAGTTGGCTCACCTATAAAGTCCACAAACTTCATGTCTGGTGTGTTTATTAATTAGTACAGTAGAGTTGACTCACCTATAAAGTCCACAAACTTCATGTCTGATGTGTTTATTAATTAGTACAGTAGAGTTGACTCACCTATAAAGTCCACAAACTTCATGTCTGATGTGTTTATTAATTATTACAGTAGAGTTGACTCACCTATAAAGTCCACAAACTTCATGTCTGGTGTGTTTATTAATTATTACAGTAGAGTTGACTCACCTATAAAGTCCACAAACTTCATGTCTGATGTGTTTATTAATTATTACAGTAGAGTTGGCTCACCTATAAAGTCCACAAACTTCATGTCTGGTGTGTTTATTAATTAGTACAGTAGAGTTGGCTCACCTATAAAGTCCACAAACTTCATGTCTGGTGTGTTTATTAGTACAGTAGAGTTGGCTCACCTATAAAGTCCACAAACTTCATGGCCTGGTGTGTTTATTAGTACAGTAGAGTTGGCTCACCTATAAAGTCCACAAACTTCATGTCTGGTGTGTTTATTAATTAGTACAGTAGAGTTGGCTCACCTATAAAGTCCACAAACTTCATGGCCTGGTGTGTTTATTAATTAGTACAGTAGAGTTGGCTCACCTATAAAGTCCACATACTTCATGTCTGGTGTGTTTATTAATTAGTACAGTAGAGTTGGCTCACCTATAAAGTCCACAAACTTCATGGCCTGGTGTGTTTATTTATTAGTACAGTAGAGTTGGCTCACCTATAAAGTCCACAAACTTCATGGCCTGGATGTGTTTTGGCAGCTTCATGATTTCCATGTGGTAGAGCTTCTCGATGTCGCGTGAGAGTTGCACGTAGGACGCCTGCATCTCCTTACGCCGCATGGCAACTGGAAAATAAACATAACGTATATAGAGCATATACAAGACATTAAATAAACATAACATAAATATTACATATAGAGCATATACAACACAGTAAATTAAGGTAACATATATAGAGCATATACAAGACATTAAATAAAAACAACATATATAGAGCATATACAACACATGAACAGCCAGTAACATACAATGTGACATCTACAGCAGCCACTGGTAACATCTACATGTACACCGCACCAACACATGAACACTGGTAATATACAACATACCATGTCACATCTACATGATAAACATCAGGTACTGTGTGATACACATACAGCATACCATGTCACATCTACACCAGGCAGGAATACAGCACCGTGTTTAACCACATGACCACAAACATACATCATGTAGCATAACACAGAATGTCCCCACGTGGTACAGCATCAGACCATTTTTCCAATCCGTGTGACTACAGGTTGTGGCAGAGACAGAACTCACCTTCAGAGTCAAAGTCCTTGAGCAGCACCTCTATCTTCTCCTTGCGGCTCTGCCCCGTCAGCTCCTCCCCCACCTTGCCCGGCGGTGCTTTGGGCGCCGCTCGCTTCGTGCCCGCTCTCAGCGTCTTCCTGCGGGGCATCTTGACGACCTTGACCTTGGTGATCTGCAGCCGGAAGTCGACACATCAGTATACAAGGACTCAGGAGATTCTGTCTTACTCTTATGGTACAGTTTATACTTTAACCCTATTTTAACCATACCGCGTAATTCATGAAACAAAAAAAGGTGTTTGATCTAGACGTGCCCTGATTGTTGAGAATAGTCAATACTCCCATGTTATGTGTAATAATGAGAACTGCATAGGCCCGTGTATGGTTGCAATTCACGCACCAACACTCGCAGTCTCACACCTCCTTGTACAAGGATCCCAAGGAGATTCTCTCTTTGTGCAGTCTATTTCTATCTTGATTTTCTCGGCTACTTTACACATTTCAAAGAAAATTGAGTTTAAAATAGACTTCACAAAGAGAGAAAGGCCTTAGGATCCTCGTACAATCAACCCCGGAATGGGCTGAAGCAGGGCGTGAAACGGCAATCATAAGAAAGCGAATCGATTCTCCCGGATTTGGCATCAATTTAAATATCTAGGCTGTGCCTTAAGGCCAAAAAAAAAGCTGTGTTCAGGTATCCCTAGCGACCCCATCTTTTTGGCTCTACCCAAATTTCTGGGTTTTTTTGGAAGGCATTTTGGTGTTTTTTTCTACCCCCCAAAAAACTATTTTTTTACTGTAAATTATACGAAAATGGGAGGAATTTTGTCTCAAAACCCTTAAAAAATAAATCGACCTAACTACCCTATCTTTTTTTGGGCCATGTAACCTAAACACAACTTTTTTTTTTTGCCTAATGAACAAGTATGAACCACTGTGACAGTGCCCATACAGTGACTGAGTCACTGTCTGCAGGAGCAGTCTCGGACTCCCAGCCCGTTACTGGGGTATGGGCTGGGAGCAGGGCTGCATTTCACTTTTGAGCCACCATGGAGTAGATTGTAGAGGCTCA
This sequence comes from Harmothoe impar, assembly GCA_947462335.1. Taxonomy (NCBI): domain Eukaryota; kingdom Metazoa; phylum Annelida; class Polychaeta; order Phyllodocida; family Polynoidae; genus Harmothoe; species Harmothoe impar. Next base: position 758,879 of record OX381712.1, read on the forward strand.
AACTGTCTTTGGGGACGGAGGGAAGAGGTGGGTTTCTCGACCTACCTTGGAGGCGCAAAATGTGTATTGGAGAGATCAAGTGTGTGTATTGGAAAGATCAAGGAGACTCAGACTCAGTCTATCTCTATTTACACCGGCAAAGTCGGCCGCCGACTTTATATAGCTTATAAAGTACTAGAAATCTCACTATAACTCCGATATCTCAAGATTTACAAAAGCTAGGGACCTATGGCCGACATATATGTATGTCCATATCATACTTGATACACGGTTAAAATTTCTAAGATTTTGAGGGGGTATAAGGCCCTAAATAGGTCCTCCAAAAGTTGAATACACTGGCACAGGGTGTTCCGCTACTATGCTTAAGTACTGGCACTGATAGGGAGCAAAAGCACATGGCTGGTTTGTTTGCAGCAACATACTTACTACTGCGGCTTACGCCCGCAGCGCCACCTGTGCTGGTCGGCCATTCTTACTGTCAGCAATGGCCGACCGGACGTAGGGGGCGCCACTCGCGCGAGTGGCCCGGCTGTTGCTGACAACAATGCAGCTAGGTGGTTTTTTTTCCTATACTGAAGCATAGTAACTGGCACCCTGTGCCTGTGTATTCAACCTTTGGGGCCCTGATTTAGGGCCTTATACCCCCTAGATACCTTAGATATTTTAACCAAGTGGCAAGGACGATATGAACATGCATATATGTCAGCCATAGATCCCTAGCTTTTGAAAATTTTGAGAAATCTGAGATTTGGCAAAATTTCTAGTACTTAAGCTATATAGAGTTGGCGGCCGCTTTCGGCAGGGTAAATAATGGTAGAAATCGTATCATATCTAAGTAAATACCAGCAATCCAATGAAATATCTGGTCTATAAATATCCAGTGGGATATTTGTAACATATTTTGTCATTTTCCCGGAGAAAAATGATCCTAAAATGATATTTGCAGCGATTTACTGAGGTACAGGTTAGCATTGAGTGTGGATTCCGGCAGGCAGACTGACGTGAGAGGATCGGGAGGCTTAGTAGGGGTACGAGAGTGGCTACGTGATTCCACCCTTCTTTCGGGCAACCTAAAGAATTGGTGTTTCTGCGATTCTCTCAACTTTGAAATGAAATTTAACCCGTCAGTAGTGTGGAAAAGGGTTGAATACAAACCATGAAGTACTTTTGGATCTAAAATAGGCTTTTATAGCATTAGAATAAGTTAAATTACCTGCACAAGTTGCTGGAGTGTCTGCCGCCCGATTTTCAAACCAAACTTGGAGCAGCCAATCAGCGGTCGACTTCCTGTCACCTGATCAAAGATGGCCGCGCCCATGTGCTCGTGAACGTCGTCAAAACAAACTTGGGAAAGTCAACTATTTCACCTAAATACGTATGACAGGCTGTCAATTGTAACTTGGATAAAGTATTACCATCAAGAGAGTAAGTATATTCTTACCTGACGTATTGCTGATGGGTTTATAACACAATGCAATGACAGAATTGATGGTGTGATTGGATAAATCTTACATTATCGCCCACCCAAGGGGCTATAGGTGGAAAGGTAGTTTGGAGTGTTCATTTATTTATAGTTACAGAGTGAATGGTGGGGTTCGGGGGGGGGGGCGTATAAATGTCCGACCCCCTCCTGGGGGGTGGGCGTAAAAAGTTCTGTCTCCTCTTGAGGGGGGGGGGGCGTAAAAAATGCAGCTCCTTTAAGCAAAAAAGCCTGCACGTTACTGTTCAAAAGAGGGGGGGGGGGATTAAAAAATAGTTCGGCGCCTTCACCGAGGGGAGGCATAAAACGTTCACGCTCTCGAGGGGGGGGGGGGGCGTGGTATCCCCATGCTGGACTGCCATCCCTACACTGTGCCTCTACATGGGTAAAAATCGACACGGGCGACATGGCGACACGGCCCTTTTAGGCCCTTTTAAAAATCGATGGACACAGGGAAATAAGGGATAAAAATCGACCCACAAGGCCACACTTTTAAAAAAAGTTTGTTTCCGGTGGAGCGGGCGGGTGAGTTTTCTCCCCATTGCTACCCGCCCGCATTATTTTTATTTTTTTTGGTCAGCGTAGCAATTAAAAAAAAAAAATTGCACAATTTTGAAAAAAAAAAAGATTTAAAAAAAAGAAATTATGCCAAAAACCTCGGCAGAATAAAACGACCTAACACTCAGCTTTCATTTGATACCAAAGATGCCTATATAAATATGTGCAATGCCCAGGTACCGGGTGGGAAAGACTTGTTTAACATTTGATATAAAAAAAATTTGCGGCCTACCGGGTGACTTCTTTTTAGGCCACCCGCTCCACCGGAAACAAACTTTTTTTTAAGCGTGGCCCAAGGATTTTTCTCTAAGTTTTTATATAGCTAAAAATCGACCCAGCAACAGGCCCCTTTTGCTAAAAATCGACACGCCGGCATGGTCAAAAGTTCGGGTTCCCTTGTAGAGGCACTACACTGCTGCGGTTCCCTGTGCTGTGTGAGTGTGTCACACTTGTACCCAGAACCTTATACGGGACTAGCACATCCTGGTACCTCAGGTAGTCTGGGGCTAAACCCCCATCTCCTTATCAGGCTAATCCCCTCACCTCACACCTAGAACAAAGGTGCTGATAGGAAATTCACCCATGATACACTGATCTGGAGTCGGGGACCTAACAATAATGCATTGCTCTGAGCAAAGATGGCAGCCTCCATAGCCTAATGTGCTAGTCCCGTATACGCGGGTTATATGCAGGAATTTACAGCAGTATTAAATGCTCTGTCGCCTCTGACCTTTTCACTGACACCTGCAGGTTGCTGGTTGTGAGGCAGTATGACTGCAGAAGACCAGCTCGAGGCCCAGCTGCGGAAAGCCTTCAATATCTACCTCACCGAGATCAACAACATCCTCCACGTCTTAGCTGTAAGTTACTAAGTACCGTAAACCCTCCTGTATAGACTGTAGTCCCCAACCAGACCTCGCCTCCAGTCTTAGTACCGTAAAACCATCCTATACCACCTCCCCCACACCTCACACCCCCCCGTCTTAGTACCGTAAACCCTCCTGTATAGACTGTAGTCCCCAACCAGACCTCGCCCCCCGTCTTAGTACCGTAAACCCTCCTGTATAGACTGTAGTCCCCAACCAGACCTCGCCCCCCGTCTTAGTACCGTAAACCCTCCTGTATAGACTGTAGTCCCCAACCAGACCCCGTCCCACGTCTTAGTACCGTAAAACCCTCCTATACCACCCCCCCCACACCTCACACACCCCATGTCCTAGTACCGTAAAACCCTCCTAAACCACCTCCCCCACACCTCACACACCCCATGTCCTAGTACCGTAAAACCCTCCTATACCACCTCCCCCACACCTCACACACCCCATGTCCTAGTACCGTAAAACCCTCCTAAACCACCCCCCCCACACCTCACACACCCCAGTCTTAGTACCGTAAAACCCTCCTATACCACCTCCCCCACACCTCACACCCCCCAGTCTTAGTACCGTAAAACCCTCCTATACCACCTCCCCCACACCTCACACACCCCAGTCTTAGTACCGTAAAACCCTCCTATACCACCTCCCCCACACCTCACACACCGCAGTCTTAGTACCGTAAAACCCTCCTATACCACCTCCCCCACACCTCACACACCTCAGTCTTAGTACCGTAAAACCCTCCTATACCACCTCCCCCACACCTCACACACCGCAGTCTTAGTACCGTAAAACCCTCCTATACCACCCCCCCCACACCTCACACACCCCATGTCTTAGTACCGTAAAACCCTCCTATACCGCCTCCCCCACACCTCACACACCGCAGTCTTAGTACCGTAAAACCCTCCTATACCACCTCCCCCACACCTCACACACCCCAGTCTTAGTACCGTAAAACCCTCCTATACCACCTCCCCCACACCTCACACACCCCAGTCTTAGTACCGTAAAACCCTCCTATACCACCTCCCCCACACCCCCCACACCCCTCGTCTTAGTACCGTAAAACCCTCCTATACCACCTCCCCCACACCTCCCCCACACCTCTAACCTGGGCTTGACTACTTCTACATCAGAATTTGGGGGGGGGGGGGGCTAAAGAAATCATTGTGCATCATGACATGATGATTAATGATGTCTCATCATGCATCATGAAGTCCTCGCGCATCATGCCCTGCTGGTGCATGATGCCATCACCATGCATCATGACATCTTGGTGCCTCATGATACCTTGTTGACCTCTTAGTGCAGCATGATACCTCCTGGTGCATCATGACGTCATTATACCTCATGATACCTCCTGGTGCATCATGACGTCATGATACCTCCTGGTGCATCATGACCTCCTGGTGCATCATGACGTCATGATACCTCCTGGTGCATCATGACCTCCTGGTGCATCATGACTTCCTGGTGCATCATGACTTCCTGGTGCATCATGACTTCCTGGTGCATCATGACTTCCTGGTGCATCATGACTTCCTGGTGCATCATGACCTCCTGGTGCATCATGACCTCCTGGTGCATCATGACCTCCTGGTGCATCATGACCTCCTGGTGCATCATGACCTCCTGGTGCATCATGACATCCTGGTGCATCATGACATCCTGGTGCCTCATGACATCCTGATACCTCCTGATACCTCATGATACCTCGTTGCAGAGCCCCACCGTGGGCAGCGTGTTGTACAGCCTTGTGAACCAGGTGGACCAGTTGTTGTGTTGTCAGCGCTGTCAGCTGGAGGAGACGCCGCTCAGCGCCTTCCCCGACCTGCCCGGCCGCCTCTCCTACCGCATCAGCAGCCAGGTAGACGGCATGGTGGACAAGCTGCGCACCGCCCTGTAAGTAGCAGCTGCCTACGTCCTCCTATTTTTATGGGGAAGATATAATGTATCTCCCTTTGCTAAGAGGTTTTCTTCTGATTAAATTTACAACTTTTGGGGTCGTTTAAATATTATAGTAAACAAAAGGGCATGGCAACACGTCAGCTAGCTACCATGAATTCCTGTGTTTAGGTAACCCATACCTTGACTTTGAGGAAAACCTGTAACCTGCACCTGTGGTCTGTGAGACTACTTTAGTACTGTAACATTCAAATTTAAGACAATGGGCCACCAGACTCCACAGCCTCAGAAAGTTGCGACCTGCAGGAGTTTTTTCGTATTTTTGAATATTTTTAAAGGGCACAGTTTTTGTATGAATTGTTGGTGTGAGTATACATTTGTACACCCCCTTACATTAAGTTATAAATGCTGATTTTTTCTCTCCATGGATCTGGATGAATCCCAGGAATGGTCCTGTGGAACACAAAAACAGAAATTCTGCAGATCTGTTGCAATTCCACAGATCCATGGAGATTTCACAGCCCGGCACTCAGAAGTACTAAATAGCTATCGCTGACCCAGGCCCGTAGCAATGTAAATACTAAGAAATTCGCAGGCCTGAACCCAAAACTAGGGGCCATTTGGCTCAAGGAATAGCATTAGTGTCTATGTTGTGTAGTATCATCCTAGTTTGGTTCAACCCACGGGTTATATGAGTGAATTTGCGGGAACATAAGCATGCCGTATGTTCATTGAAATTACAGAAATTTAAAGGTTGAGAAATGACAAAGAGAACAAAGTAATACACATAGTCCTGCTGTCTGACATAGGCCAGTTAATACAACTTATAAAATAATGGGGCGGGGGGGGGGGTACAGACCTCTGTTCGGTAATTATGGAGGGGGGTCTGTCATTTTGTTTCAGTGTGGTCAAAATTGTGTTACCTGATATTTGATTGGCCCCTTTACCAGCAATTAGCCGTGTCTAACTAACATAATTTCCTCCACCAGAGGGCAGGTGGAGACGTCTCACAGTAAGATGCTGACACAGCAGAAGTTGGTGATGGAGCGTTACGAGGCGTCGTGGCAGCAGCAGACGGTGGGGAGCGCGGCGCGGGGCACACCCGCCCGCCCGGCCGTCAGTCAGCTACTGGAGTGGCTGTCAGACCTGGAACAAGACGCCTTCTTCATGTATCCTCTGTACACCCTGCTGGTAGTGGGGGTAGTCTGGGGGCATGTTAGAGTTAGAGTTACACCGTTAACCGGGTGTGACAGTCTGGTAGTGGGGTTAGTCTGGGGGCATGTTAGAGCCAGAGTTACACCCTTAACCCCTGCCTCAGTCTGGTAGTGGGGGATAGTCTGGGGGCATGTTAGAGTTAGAGTTACACCGTTAACCGGGTGTGACAGTCTGGTAGTGGGGTTAGTCTGGGGGCATGTTAGAGCCAGAGTTACACCCTTAACCCCTGCCTCAGTCTGGTAGTGGGGGATAGTCTGGGGGCATGTTAGAGTTAGAGTTACACCGTTAACCGGGTGTGACAGTCTGGTAGTGGGGTTAGTCTGGGGGCATGTTAGAGTCAGAGTTAGATCCTTAACCCCTGCCTCAGTCTGGTAGTGGGGGTAGTCTGGGGCCATGTTAGAGTCAGAGTTAGATCCTTAACCCCTGCCTCAGTCTGGTAGTGGGGGTAGTCTGGGGGCATGTCAGAGTTACACCCTTAACCGCTGCCTCAGTCTGGTAGTGGGGTTAGTCTGGGGGCATGTTGGAGTTAGAGTTACACCCTTAACCCCTGCCTCAGTCTGGTAGTGGGGGTAGTCTGGGGGCATGTTGGAGTTACACCCTTAACCCCTGCCTCAGTCTGGTAGTGGGGTTAGTCTGGGGGTATGTTGGAGTTAGAGTTCCACCCTTAACCCCTGCCACAGTCTGGTAGTGGGGTTAGTCTGGGGGCATGTTGGAGTTAGAGTTACACCCTTAACCCCTGCCACAGTCTGGTAGTGGGGGTAGTCTGGGGGCATGTTAGAGTCTGAGTTACATCCTTAACCGCTGCCTCAGCCTGGTAGAGAAGCGGCAGCTGCTGCAGCAGCTGGACGTCAGCAGGGAGCAGACCGTGCAGCGACTACGGGACACGTGGCCGGCCGACCATGGGCTCAGCGACAAGCTCACACGTGAGTCTACTATACAGCTGTACCTCGTAGTCCTCAATCAAAGACAAGTCAGCGACCTCCAGCTCTATATATTAAAAGTATCCTTGAGCTCATAAACTAACGAGCCCTTTGTAACAATGCTAACTGCAGCTCAGTAGAGAGATGAGGACCTGTAACTTTATAGCTGGTAGTAAATGTGACCATGAGCTCTGTGTAGTTTTACTGTAAGTAAGTATTGTGACAGCCACCTTTTCTGTTTCAGATGTCGAGGCCTATCTGCAGTTTTTCCTGGAAAACGACTCTTAACACCATTCGTAGACTATATGTACTCTGTGGGCACCGCTCAGCTGGACTGAGAACAGTCAAGGTGCAAGTTATCAGGCAATATGAAGAATGAAAACAGCTCAGACTGTGGAGTTATCTTTGTGTCAACAATCCTACCTTAGTGTACTTATGTGCTCTGCTCATACACCAACCACTACTCTATGAAAAAAAGATTCAGGCAGACATGAAATTTCTTGAAATTTAAAGATATGGCAAAAATTGTCTTCAGGTTAAACAATGCACTATATTCATTGCTATGTAAACAGGGACAATGTAGAGGTCACTAAGGCCATAGAGATGTTTTTTGAAATGATAAAATAACAAACATATATTTTACTCAATATATTTATTGAATATTTAGAAGTCTCTGCACTTCCATCACAATACAGACAAAACAGCTACAACAAATGGAGTTGGTGCAAGGTACCTCTAGATATGTACACCAATCTTACATCAAATAGTGCAAGCCATCACTAGATATGTACATGTTACATCAAATAGTGCAAGGCACCACTATATATGTACATGTCACATTGCCAAACAGAGGTAATGATGCGTGTCTCTGTAGTAGACTTCATGTAATACATATATGTATATATATACCTCACCTTGCTGATCTGCTATTTACATCCACAAGGTGCCAAAAAACGGCAAATAAGACTAGAATAGACATATGACTAGTGTCTTTTCAAGCAAGAATAAATTAGATAACCCTTTATAAGCCCTATGTATCCTACCCTTAACAGCATGTACGTGCTCTGTGGCATCTTCACATTGTTCGCGGTATACGGAATGCCAGATGCCCTCATGGTGGGCAGTAGTCACGTCTGGAATGCGTCTATCACCAATAGTGGCTGCGTTGATGATCCACACCCTACGCAGCATTAGCTTAGAGCGGTTGTCACATCTGTACTTTAGCATTACACGGTAAAACCTAATTAGGTCTTGACTAGACGTACATAGGCAAAATCATGAAATAAAGAGACTAGAGAATGAATAAATAGATATTGCACATAGCCGTGTATGTGGTAAACACAGGAGAAGTGACTGAATGATAACAACATAAAACATGGAGGCGTCCTGCAGCAAGTTATCAATACTCCCGGTATCTGAACACGTTACGCTGTAAACAGTACATCGTGGAATAAAGTAAAACGGTACCTACATCATTAAATAAAGTAAAACTGTACATTGTTAAATAAAGTAAAATGGTACATTGTTAAATAAAGTAAAATGGTACATTGTTAAATAAAGTAAAACTGTACATTGTTAAATAAAGTAAAATGGTACATCATTAAATAAAGTAAAATGGTACATCATTAAATGAAGTAAACCAGGTCCAGCCTCAAAAGAAGGCCAACAATAAATACATGAACAATCAGACAATAAATACATGAATAAATAAACAATGGAATGAATAAATACTGAATAAATTAGTGGAATGTAGTTTGTCATAAACAGAACATTGGGAAGTATTGCACATCAATAAATGTGTGAGACAGAAGGAATGTGAACACATCGCGAGGATCTGTGTCAGTCCCCGAGGAATGCAGAGCAACACGTATATCAGTCATCATAAATTTAGCGCAACACGTTATATCAGTCATGGATGTAACAACACGTTATATCAGTCATGAATGCAGCGCAGTCAACACGTCTTATATATTAATTATCAGAACTGAACACATCATGTAAGTGAATGTCCATGTGTCAAACACTGCTTGTGTCAATCTAACATGAAGCTAACATCCTCAAAGGGATGTAAATAAATAATGAAATGTTCGTCTTCTCACACACACTGTTATAAATAACACTTTCACTCTACCTTGTGACATCTTAATGATGCCTTATCACCAACCGGTATTCTCACTAAACTCTCACCAACCGGTGGTGGTACTCTTTGGGACTAGATCAGTAATCAGTAAACTCACCAACCGATACCCTCAGTGACTAGAACAGTAATCAGTTAACTCTTTCATCTTGATAAGCGTTGGAGTTCATGGTCCAGTTAACTGGACATTTGGACATTTATCTTAAAGCAGATTTACGAACAAATCATTCTATATTTAAAATAGGAACCATTTACATGACTAGAGGTACGGAGAGCATCAAAGCAGCAAAGAGTAGGTAGGACCCGACCAAAGCCCCCAGTAGGAGGAGGTGTGGCAGGACCGTCATGGCTGTACCATGGAGTAATAGGTGCAGCAGGAGGCATGTGCACATTGATGCCCCCACCCTGGGTGACGGGTTTAGTTGAGGCAGTACATCAGGTGTCCATTGTTGTATTTACATGTCGGAGCGCTGTCTGTTGTGTATACATGTATGCCCTGTGCATCTCTACATGTCTGCACGGTGTATGTTCAGCCTGGAGTATATTTACATGTATGTTCCTCATGTACCTCTTAAAGTGGTCCTGCTGTGTGTATGTTTACATGTCTGCCCTGTGTATGTCCTGCCTGGAGTAGGAGCCCGGCCCAGTGTATGTTCTGTCCTATGTATATCTATATATATGTCTATCTACACATCAGTCCTGTGTATGTTCTTGACGTGCCTCTTGAGGTGGTCCTGTTGTGAGAAGGAGGCGTCACAGTGGCCGCACTGGTGGGGCCGCACCCCAGTGTGTGTCAGCAGGTGGCGCCGCAGGTGGCCGGAGCGGCTGAAGCTGGCCCCGCAGGAGCTGCACTTGTAAGGTCTTTCCCCTGTGTGGACCCGGTTGTGCTCGGTCAGCTTCCCGGACTGGGCGAACTTGGCGGGGCAGAGTTTGCAGCAGAAGGGTCGCTCGTTGAGGTGCAGGGCGCGGACGTGCAGCAGCAGGTACTTCTTACACACGAAGGCGGCCGGACACATCTCACACTTAAAGGGGCGCTCGGTGCTGTGTACCCGCAGGTGGTCTTTGAGGTAGCGGGCGCAGGGGAAGGCCGCCGAGCACTCGCTGCACTTGTAGGGCTTGACCTTGCTGTGGTGCGTCAGGATGTGCTGCGTGTGGGCGTCCTGCCGCCGGAAACGCTTGCCACACTCGGGGCACTTGAAGGGCCGGGCCCCCGTGTGGGTGCGGTTGTGGATCTTGAGGTTGGTGCGCTGTGCGAAGGCGGCCGGGCAGTGGCTGCACTTGAAAGGTCTCTCCCCGGTGTGGACCCGGATGTGCTCGGTGAGGTGCGGCTTGCGGCTGAAGGCCTTGGGGCACTGCGGACACTGGTACTCCCGCTCGTCGGTGTGCATCATGACGTGCCGCTTCAACGCGGACGGGTAGTGGAACTCCTTGTCACACATGGGGCACAGCACGGCCTCCTTCTGTCTCCTCCCGTCCAGCCGGCCCTGCACACACACCCACAGCTCCTGCCGAGACACCAGCCGGCCATCTTGGAGAACCAGCTCCCGGGCCGTCACGCTCACCCCAGGCTTCTTCTCTGCTGCCTTGTGTCCCACAGCTACTGACCCAGCCTTCAGGCTCTTCTTGTGCTCACTGCCGTCTGACTCCAGGTCGATGCCGCTGTCCGGGTCACTCCCCGGCTGCTGCTGCTTGTTGTTGTTGTTGTTGTGGGCGCTGTTGCCGCCCAGGCTCCTGCTCTGCCCCCTGCGGCTGTTAGTGTTAGTGTTAGTGCTGTTGGTGGGGGAGGTGCTTACCTTGGCCCCCTCAGCCCCCTTACTGTTACTGTTACTGCGGCCGCCCCTCTTCCTGCTGAGGGGCTGGTAGGCCGTGTTAGCCCGGTACTTGGCGTGGAGCTGGTTCCTCTTGACAGAGAACTGCTTCATCCAGCGCACCATGCTGGCCGACTTGCCCAGCGCCCCCCGCGAGCTGCCCTTCTTAGACGGCACGTAGTCCTCATCCTCATCATCAGGGGAGAAGTCAGCATCTCTATCATCATCATCATCGTCATCACCGTATGGGGAGGTGGCATCAGAATCCTCATTGCGCTCTTCCTGCTCACCCTTCAGGGCAGCCACCTTGGGCTTGGCTCTGGGAGACGACTTGGGGGAAGTTCTAGGAGAGGTTTTAATTTGTAGAGTTGGAGAGGATTTGGCTCTCGATGGGGACCTCTTGACGAGGGGTGGAGGGCTCTCGTCACTGGCAGGGGACTTCTTAATTGCCGCCGCTAGAGGCTTTTGTTTAAGGTTCAGCTTCACCTTGAGGGCAGGTTTGGCTCTGCCTTTCTTTAACCTCTTCACAGGCTTCACTCCCACCGTGGGTTTGGCCTTTGGTGACACGCTAACATCCCGGTCTTTGCTGCCAGGTGCCACATCCTGCCCATCGTTAGCCTGTGGTGCGGCGCTGGCATCCCGGCAGTCGTCAGCCCCAGGCAGGGGAGAGAAGTCGTTGATGGGAGCGATGACGATGACGTGCTGAGAGCCGGGCTCCCTGAGTGGTACCGGCTCCTGCTGCACGGCCGGGCCCGGCTCCTCCTCCCGGGCGGCCTCAGGCTCAGGCTGCTGGGGGGCCGGGCCGTCCTCCACAGTAAACGTGGCCTCATTCACCTTCATGCCTCTCTCATACATCACCACCTCCCCCAACCCCAGGCTACCAGTCAGCTCCAAACTGCCAGACAGCTCCACCCCAGCCTGTCCTACACTGCCAGACAGCTCCACCCCAACCTGTCCCACACTACTGGACAGCTCCACCCCGGCCGGCGCTGCTTCTGCCGGCTTCTTCTTCTGCTTGGGTTTAAAGCTGGGCACCTTAAGCACCACCCCACTCTGGGAGCTCTTGCTGCTGCCGGAGGTCTCGGTCTGCTTACTGCTCACAGTCTTCTTACTGTTGGGACTTGCAGCCTTTTTAGGACTGGACTTACTGTCACTCCGCTTGGTGCTGGGACTGGTCTTCTTGTCGACAGTCTCAGTCTGCTTGCGGGCAGGACTGGACTTCTTGTCAGTCTGCTTGGTGGCAGGACTCAGGGTCTTGGTCCTGACTGGACTGCTGGTCTTACTGGGACTATTAGTCTTCTTACTGGGAGTCCTGCCCTTCTTACTGGGAGTGGTCTTGTTGCTGGTAGGAGTGCTGGGAGTGGTCTTGTTGCTGGTAGGAGTGCTGGGTGTGTCAGCCAGGACCTGGTGGGTGTCTACAGAGCTGGGTGCAACTTCGTCTGACAGCAGAGTGCGCAGGGTCCTGTACCTGCCTCCTGCCGCTCCCCTGCCTCCCTCTCCTGTCTCTGCCTGCCCTGCCTCTTCAAGGCCTGTCTCTTCAAGGCCTGTCTGTTCCTGACCTGTCTCTTCAAGGCCTGTCTCTTCCTGAACTGTCTCTTCCTGCCCTGGCCCTGTCTGGCCTGTCTCTTCCTGGCCTGCCCCTGCCTGGCCTGCCTTGCCCTGCGCTGCCCCTGTAGGTAGGATGGTCTTGCTGCGGGGCGGCAGGTTCATGTTGAGTATCTCGGTCACGTCGTGTGTGATGATGTGCTGCTTGAAGCTGAAGATGTAGCTGAATCCCTTGTCACAGATGGGGCACACGAAGGTCCTGGCCTCGGTGCCGGCCTGCCTCCTGCCGCGCCGGTGCCGCTCCCCCACCGCGTGCCGCTCCTCCATGTACTGCCTCAGTTTGGGGGACAGCTTGGCCGGCCGCTTCCCGCGCCCTGTCCGGTCAGCAGCCATATTGGGGGCGGCAGTGAGCAGGCTGCTGCCCGGGGGCGGCTGGGTGGCGGGTTGACTGCCCGGTTTGCTGCCCGGCCTCCTGCTGCCCTTCCTGCTGAAGCGGTTGAGGCTCATGAGGTTCTGCTCGGTGCTGATGGTGACGGCGTTCAGCTTGGCCGGGTACGGCGCCCTGACGGTGCAGCGGCAGTCCACCCCGCAGTGGTGCACCTGGCACAGCTGCACCACGCATGGCAGCACCGCTCCACCCCCCTCACTGTCTGCCTTACCTACAGGTCTAACACCCCTCTTAGACACCCCCTGTACCCCCTGTTTAGGTACCCCCTGTTTAGACACCTTACTCTTTGCTGCTTTAGACACCCCTTGTACCCTACCTGTTACACCTTCTACACTGCCTGTTACACCTGTTACACCTTGTACCCTACCTGTACTAACAGCCCCTGCCTGCAGGGTGCTGGGCCCCCCCTCAGTGTACTCAGACACCAGTGTGGTGCTGGGCCCTACAGTGATGACGTCACTGTCAGCTTGGTACGAGGCCTCGGGGTCGATCTCGCGGTCCTCAGGACTCATGTACCATCGGGGGTCGTCTAGGTAGGACAGGTCTGAGGTGGCCACTGTGCCGGACGTGGCGGCCTCCTCCTCCTCCTCCTTAATGGGAGCTATAGTGAGGGGGTCCATGTCTGCCATGTCCTCCTCCACCTTCACTGTCACGCCGTCTGTCACCACGTCCCCCAGCACCGTCACGCCGCCCGGCACACCTCCTGTCACGGCTCCTGTCACGGCCCCCAGCATGGAGCCCGTGCTGTAGGTAGCGGTCGTCCCGGCCGGGAGGTAGTGCACCTCCCCCAGGCTGTTCACTGTTATCGTGTTCTTGGTGTCCTCGAAATCATCATTCATCGCCTGCAAATAAAACAAGGATGAGCTCATTACCTACAAGTAAAACAAGAAACATCATTATCAACAAGTAAAACAAGAAATCACTCATTCCTTGCAAGTGAAATAAGAAGGCAATTGTACACTGCAAAAAACACTCTTCTATATAACAGGATGCAGAGATAAGTTTAAATATCAAGCATGTGATTGATATCACAAATGACTCAGGGTATTGGTGATGATTAATTGAAAGATTAAAGGTGTAAATCATTTCAGGAACTAGAGTGCTTGAACTGCGAGTAGTGCAAAAGAATGAGGACATGGTGTACCCTACATGACTTTGAGTTGTTTTTTTCCAGAATCCTCTTGCACATGCCAAGAATCCAATAAAAGAGGCCATTTTGGATTATTAGTTGCAAATCTAATGACAAGATCTATATTTGTGTTTTGCTCAAAAAGAACAGAATGTGTGGACTACACAAATCTCCACAATAAAGCAATCAGGTTTTCACTCAATTCTCATTTTTCTCCATTGCTTTCAAGCTTGTGGCTAAAAGTCTAAATTAAAACTAAAATGATCTTAAGTTAATTAAATGCTCATTCACTGTAAAATATCATCACAAAGAAACATTGGAATGTTTAATTGCCTGTTATGACACAATTCTTTCCTTTTTTTTTTTGGGGGGGGGGGGGGGATAGATAGGCGACTAATTGATAGATAGATTAATTTCAACCTGAAAAGGCTCGAATAACCCAGGACTATGAACCCTGAGTCAACTAAAAAAGTAAATCGTTATAAAGTTTAGTGCAGTTAAACATTAAAGTCAACTATAAATGTGGATCCTGTTAAGCCCAGGGGCGTGGCAACCGGGGGGGACGGGGGGGACATGTCCCCCCCACTTTTGACCAACCCCAAAAAAGGTCAAACCAAAAAGGTCTAGTAAAAAGGGGTCAAAAAGGGTCAAAATACCCCTCAGTCCCCCCTACTTTGAAACTGCTTGCCACGCCCCTGCTTTAAGCTTCGCACCGCAGTCTACCAGAGAGCGGCCTGACAGGAGAGGAGCAGGTAGGGGGACGTACCGTGAGTTCTCCGGGCAGCGGTGCTACATCAGTCGGTCCATCAGGAGGCTCGTCTTTCACAGAGACGTCTTCCCAGTCCATGGCCTCAGCCCCCTGGGTGCAGGGGGCGCCGTGAGGCACCGGTAACGAAGGGACTGGGGCGACGAAGGATGCCATGTTAGCGGTACGAAAAGCTGCAAATGAAGAACTCACATCAGACATTGGAATACCGGTTATTATGTTTGGGGAGATTTGATTTATATAGAGGTGTCAGGGGGTGTTACATCCACACTTATATAGTTGTACCCTTTATGTATAATAGACTATAATAAGTCTGTGTTAGAAGGGGCTTGGGGGACAATCTATTTGAACAATGATTTTGGGCTGTAAATCCCTTAATAAATGTCCGATTCAAAAAACGTTAAACTGACATGTAGCTAAAGGTCCCCCTTATTGCAGCTGCGTGAAGATATGATTGCGCCTAAAATGCCTTCATATGCTAGGTGCGCGAAAATTTAGCTGCGCGAAAATATCTGCGTTGACAGTATAGTATTACTCCAGACTTACCTAGTTGTGTGGGTGGCAGTGTTTCCCTGTGAAGACTTGCCTGCTGACGCACGGTCACCTCTTACTGCAGCATTCTGTAACAAACACGGCAGGCTTCTTTATTGTCAATGTCACATGTCACATGAAAAAAAACTAAATTCGACATGGCGGGCGACATAGGCTATTTTGGGCCTTAGTGAAGTGGGACAGGAGGGAAAAATAGATAGTGCTATGGATATGAGGCATTTCTTAAAATCTACATGGGATATGGGCAGCCCCCCCCCCCCCCCCCCATCAAGGGCCCTAGAAATATATACGGTATTACATAGATCAAAACGTTTTCGAACACATGCAATAACGCCTCAGAGAGACCTTTTAATATCAAAACTGTCATGTGGCTGGCATTATCAATATCATGGAACTCAAACTTTGGGGGGGGGGGGGGGGGGGGGGCACTCCCTATTAAAGCTTTGGTTAAACTTGTGTGGACGCGATTTCAAGGGAAGTGGTCCGTTTTTGGGCCCTAGGCACGGACCTGCGAGGGCTCTTGAAAAACAGTGCTTTTTTGAATGTTATTTTGAAGGAAAGGGGAATATGTTTAAGCCTCCTGACTGGAAAAATTCTGACATAACTTTTTTCATACCCTTCCCGGGCAATGGGTGTGGACCACTAAAATCGACATGGCGACATGGCCGTTTTTGGGCCTAGTGACATGTGACATGAGGAATATTAGAGATAGCGACATGGGACATGGACATTTATTAAAATCGACATGGTGACATGGCAGGGCGACATGCCATCACATAGTCATTTCTTAAAATCGACATGGGAAATTGCCCCCCCCCCCCCCATCCAGACCCCCCGGGCATGGAGAACACATTTTATAATTTATTATCATAAACCATTGCTCAATTTCTTTTGAAACTGGTGCAATTCCTCTCGGGTAAGGGTACTAGATTCCCCCCTGGGAAGTTGAACTAACTTGAAGCATCCCCATCTCCCCACACTCCCTAACACACTCCCTGACTGTGTGTGTGACAGACTGTGTGTAGTGGACGTGACGTCCAGCTGGTGGGTGGTGGGGACAGGCTGTGTGACACACTGAGTCACTGAGTGTGTGACACTGACACTGGGTGTGTGACAGCTGCAGCAGCAGCGGCCATCTCCCATCCCAGACGCTGCCCGACTAGCCTGGGGAGGGAGGTGCACGACTAAACCGACAAAACGCCGACAATAAACCACCACATTTACCGCCACATTCACCTTCCTCCCCACCCTCACACTGCCCTCCTGCACCCCCCTACCCCGCTCTAGGTGCCACACACGACCCACAATCTGCGCACTTCCCCGAGCTGCATCATACATTATGAATTCAGGGACAAAGACGCAGCAGCCGTGGCTTGTTTACATCTGTCACACAACGGCAAAACACCCTATTATCGTCCCCCCAGCGCCCATCCCATCGCCGCTGAAACCTGCTCCTCGACACGGATCGTGGCCGGATCTTGAGTGTGAGGGCGGCGGGTGTTGACACAGATCGTCCTATCAGTGTTTACTCACCGGAATGTGGGTTAGTGGGGCCTGAAGGGACAGAAAGTGGCACAAATAGCGGCTCCGGCCCCGACCACAACCTCCGCCTCAGCTCTCAGCGTCCGACTGACGCGCCCCACGCGGCCGCGCGCTGAACTAGACGCGGGGAACTCGGGCCGTGCACGAACCCGGACAGACTGCGGGCCGGGGGGTGGTGGGGGGACGCGGGGGGGGGGGGGGGGGGGACGGCTTGCCATTGATGATGATGCTACAGTGCAGTCGGTTAATAACACCAACTACGCCAAGTATCATTAAAAGTATAGGCCTATATTGGGAAATATGGGGTAGGCTAAATGGTAATAAGGGGCATTTTCTAACAACAGGGGCGAGGTGGGCAAATGTTCATTTATTAATTAGGCCCCTACAGGAGGGATGGTTAAATCTCACGACCATCTCCTTACACCCCTCACCCCACCTCAGAGTGCATCGCCGAAGGCATACATAGATTAAGAGGGGTCAGAATATTTGTACGCCCATTCCCCCCCCCCCCCCCCCCCCCCCCCCACGCCTCGCGGGAGGCGGGGGGAGGGGTCGACAGTCCGTGCCTGTGCCGACTTCTCCCCGTGCCGACTTCTCCCCGTGCGGCCCCAGGCGCGCCTCCCGCTCACACTGAGGGCTAACTGAGGGCGACAGGCTGAGGTGAGTGGAGTTATAGAGTTGTTGTTTACTGGGGGTGATTTACTGCTAGCCCCACCCCAGCAGGTGGGAGGGGGGGGGGGGGGGGGGGGGGTGGAGTTAGGGGCCGGGTGGGGCCGGGGCTGGCCGCTGTGAGGGGACACCCCCGGGGACAGCCTGGGTGCTGCATCATGTCCAACAACCAGGACAGTCACAGGGCACATGGTCAGCCTCTACTAGTCTCGTCCCTTATAGGCCACTCCAAATAATATACTCGTTTCTCATCACCGCGCGCGTCTCTAAAATTGTCATTTTGGGATTTTTTTTTTTTTTTTTTTGCAATTTTCAGCGGAAAAAAGTGATTAGGGAGTGCTCATTTTTTAACAACAGGGGGGTGGTGGATTTGGGGGGGGGTAAAAAATTTGGACCCCTTGACCGGGGGGGGGTAAAAAATTTAGACCCCTCTTGGGGGGGGGGGGGTGAAAAAAATTCAACCTGTTTGGAGGGAAAAAGCCTGCGCGTTACTATGCTACAAAGGGGCGCGAAAACGGGGCGCGATTTTCTGTCATTTCTGCGATTTTCTGCCTGCCGGGGTGGGGGGTAAAAAATTTCGACCCTCTAGCAGGGGGGGTTGAAAAAATTTCGCGCGCTTCGCGCGAAATCTCACCACCCCCCCCCCCCTGTTGTTAAAAAATGAGCACTCCCTTAGAAAGTGGAAAATATGGGCATATTTGGTATCAAATGAAAGCTTACAATGTTGCGGATGCAATGAGCTAGGGAAAATATGCATATTTACAACGTTTGCTAGTCCATATCATATTGATTGCTGAAATAAGATTTAGCTTGCCAAAGATCCATATTTTCCCGCGTGGCACTTTGAGGGGAGGGTTCTGCGGATTGAGAGGTAGGGGGCGTGGCACTTTGAGGGGAGGGGTCTGCGAATTGGGAGGTAGGGGGCGTGGCACTTTGAGGGGGGGGTCTGCAAATTGGGAGGTAAGGGGTGTGGCAGTTTGACGGGAGGGGTCTGCGAATTGGGAGGCAGGGGACTTGGCGCTTTGAGGGGGGGGTCTGCAAATTGGGAGGCAGGGGGCGTGGCGCTTTGAGGGGAGGGGTCTGCGAATTGGGAGGCAGGGGACTTGGCACTTTGAGGGGGGGGGTCTGCAAATTGGGAGGCAGGGGGCGTGGCGCTTTGAGGGGAGGGGTCTGCGAATTGGGAGGCAGGGGACTTGGCACTTTGAGGGGGGGGGGTCTGCAAATTGGGAGGCAGGGGGCGTGGCGCTTTGAGGGGAGGGGTCTGCGAATTGGGAGGCAGGGGACTTGGCACTTTGAGGGGGGGGGTCTGCAAATTGGGAGGCAGGGGGCGTGGCGCTTTGAGGGGAGGGGTCTGCGAATTGGGAGGCAGGGGACTTGGCACTTTGATGGGAGGGGTCTGCAAATTGGGAGGCAGGGGGCGTGGCGCTTTGAGGGGAGGGGTCTGCAAATTGGGAGGCAGGGGGCGTGGCGCTTTGAGGGGAGCTTTACCTTGCAGCCTCCCATGTGTGGGGACCGCATTTAACTCTGCTGGGGGGCAAGAGGATTGTAAAAGGTCGGGGTAGGCTAAGGGAATAATTTGATATGATTGATCTGATATCAGTTTAAATGTTTGATACTGATATCTACAACCTTTTTAGTTAAAGGCTAGCATGTTACTAGAGTTCAAAGAGGGGGAGGGGGTCAGAAATTTTTTTGACTCCCCCCCTTGTTGTCACTTGATTCAACGTTGATTCAATGTGTGTAGTGACATGATATTAACAGTTGATACAGGGTTGTCATTTTGTTGATATTGATGAGGTCATCAATGTTGATCATTCATCAGTGATTCAACATTGATATGGCCATTATGAATCAACAACAAATAAACATAATATAATGATTTACATTGATTTGATATTGACTGCTGATGCATAATTAGAGATTCAGTATATTAGATACAGTATTCTTATGTAGACTCATTCCTTTAATTTATATATTTTGATTACTGGTCATGACTGAGGCTTTAGCTATCATTCTTAGCAACATAAAAGGTGTCTTACTGAAACCATGCATGTATTCTTGTCATTTAATTCCAAATGCCAACCAAATGCACACACCATAGTTGTCAATGAAAATGAATGACATTTTGATCAATTGTATACATTGATGAGAAAATAAGAGCTTACAATTAGGGAAAAGTGATGTAGCATGGAGATGGAAATGCTAAGGAGTAGGTTGTGGAGGCACCTAGTGGGAAAGGTGGGAAACCCATGGTTGATTCAAGGTTGATATCCAAACATTGCATCAATGTTGAAACAGGTGTTGGTTGACAGCGTTGAAATTGCAACATTGCATCAATGTTGTGAACAGGTTGATCTACCCTGTAGCCCTATAGCAACCAGTTGTCAAAGTTGAATAAAGGTTTTGTGCCCACTGGGTAAAGCCAACTACAGGCCTACTACAGCCTACTACAGCCATACTACAACCATATTACAGGTCTACAAATGTTGGCACAAAATCACATGGACATCTATTAAACTCATCTTTTCTTTGTTTAGTTCCAGACTACAGGACTTCCATGACATGAGACTGAGGCTTCCATGACATGAGAGAGGCTTCCATGACATGAGAGAGACTTCTGCGACATGAGAGAGGCTTCTGCGACATGAGAGAGGCTTCGGTGCCTTCTGTGACATGAGGGGGGTGCAGACGATGACAGTGCGTGTGTGTGTGGTGTGTGAGGAGCGGGGGTTGCTGCCCGGGCTGCAGGAGGACAAGCCGACACGGGACCCATGGGGGCTGCTGGAGGACACTCCACGGGGGACGCACCCCTCGGGGAGGGACCCCTGGGGGAGGGACCCCTCGGGGAGGGACCCCTGGGGGAGGGACCCCTCGGGGAGGGACCCCTGGGGGAGGGACCCCTCGGGGAGGGACCCCTGGGGGAGGGACCCCTCGGGGAGGGACCCCTCGGGGAGGGACCCCTCGGGGAGGGACCCCTCGGGGAGGGACCCCTCGGGGAGGGACCCCTCGGGGAGGGACCCCTCGGGGAGGGACCCCTCGGGGAGGGACCCCTCGGGGAGGGACCCCTCGGGGAGGGACCCCTCGGGGAGGGACCCCTCGGGGAGGGACCCCTCGGGGAGGGACCCCTCGGGGAGGGACCCCTCGGGGAGGGACCACCAGGAGACAGACCCCTGGGGGAGGGACCCCTGGGGGAGGGACCCCTCGGGGAGGGACCCCTCGGGGAGGGACCCCTCGGGGAGGGACCCCTCGGGGAGGGACCCCTCGGGGAGGGACCCCTCGGGGAGGGACCACCAGGAGACAGACCCCTGGGGGAGGGACCCCTCGGGGAGGGACCCCTGGGGGAGGGACCCCTTGGGGAGGGACCCCTCGGGGAGGGACCACCAGGAGACAGACCCATGGGAGCTGCTTCACGACACACGGCAGCAGCCCTCACATAACCTGAAGCAGCGCCTGGAGGGGGTGCTGGCGGTGACCTTGACCTTCACGGCGGGGTTTCCAGACGGCCTGTGTCAGAGCTGTGAGCAGGGACTGTGTGACATAGAGATGCAGGTCCGCGCCTTCAGGAACCTACACTACAGCACCGCACAAAAGTACTTATCACATAATATGTAACATGTAGCATCAGAGTCACCTCAGTTATTGTATTTGACACTCAGTGACCACAGAGAAGCTAGAACTTGAATTAAAGTATATAGCATAGTAAGTCACCACTGACCTAGTTATTAGGTGATATGTACATTCATGCAAGCAGTTTTAATTCTCAACATTTCTACGATAGTGTAATTCTATTGTTACGTGCCCTTCCTTTCCATATGAATACAGTTCCGTTTACTTTCACTTTCCAGGTATCGGCAGAGACTAACCGAGGAGCCTGTTATCATCTGTGACCTCACACAAGACACTATCACATGGGCGGAAGCAGCAGTAAGTGAAACCAGAACTGAAACTGAAACTGAAACCAGAACTGAAACTGAAACCAGAGCCGAAACTGAAACCAGAGCCGAAACTGAAACCAGTACTCATACTGAGAGCTACTCAGCACAGCGGTCCCTGCCAGGTGAGGGCCCTCAACAACCCAGGGAGGAGGATGTCAGTCAGCTTGTGCCAGACACAGAGGCTGACTGTAGACACAGCTTCACATGGCAGCATGATGACAAGGTTGTAGCCGCAGGTTGTACCTGCAAACCGCCCCAGACCATCACCCAGCGGGAGGAGCAGGACAGGCAGAGCATGGCATTCCCACCCCAGAGGGTGCTGTGCCCTGAACCGGACCATCCCTCATTAGAACTCACCCATCCCCTGCTTCTGAACACAGAACACTTACAACTGTGTGTCTCCCACACCCGTCTCTCAGACATGGGAGAAACACGGGCTGGTAGCGTCCCTGCCCTAGACCCGCAGAGTACAGGAGGCACACTGCACACACAGAGTGACTCCTGCTGGTACAGCTGTGGTGCCACAGACGGGGAAGTGCTTGATCTATCAGTGACATACCTGAACCCCAAACAGCATCAACAGCTGACAAATCAGGATGTCGCTAAACCGTCAGAGAGTAATGCCATAGCTAGCCACCAGATGGCAGAAAGTAGATCCACAACAAGTCAAAAGGTGGCGGACAGTAGTACAGCAGTCCCCCACCAGGTGGCTGACACTAGTACAACAGGTACTCCCCAGGTGGCTTCACAAAGAGAATCAGTTGTGCAGCCACAACCACAACAATCATACCTCTCTCAGACAGACCTGAGTCAGGTGGGAGATATTGCCCGTCTGTCAGTAGTGCACACAGGTCAACCCCAACAACACGCTGACACGCCGCCCCTTCACGGACAGGGCCCGGCGACCGCTGGCAGGCCCCCTGCTAACACGCCGCCCCTACACGGACAGGGCCCGGCGACCGCTGGCAGGCCCCCCGCTCACACGCCGCCCCTACACGGACAGGGCCCGGCGACCGCTGGCAGGCCCCCCGCTCACACGCCGCCCCTACACGGACAGGGCCCGGCGACCGCTGGCAGGCCCCCCGCTCACACGCCGCCCCTTCTTGTACCACACAAGGCCACACGGCCTCCACCACCCCTCATCCACATCTCCCAGATCAAACAGGAGCTTGTGGACGACTACCTCCATGTCCACAAGACTGAGTGTCCCGGTCTGGGCTCCCTGCAGAGCATGCCCATCATCATAGAACCTATAGAGGAAGCCACAACACCCAACTCTGAACCATGCCTCACTCTATCCCCTAGTGCCCTTCCAGAAACAAACTGGCCCCATGTCCCAGCAGTAGAGACTGGTAAGGGGCAGACTGTGGAGGCTGGTAAGGGGCAGACTGTGGAGGCTGGTAAGGGGCAGGCAAGCTGGCCTCATGTCCCACTAGTGGAGGTTGGTAAGGGGCAGACAAGCTGGTCCCATGTCCCACTAGTGGAGGCTGGTAAGGGGCAGACAAGCTGGCCTCATGTCCCAGCAGTAGAAACTGGTAAGGGGCAGACTGTGGAGGCTGGTAAGGGGCAGACTGTGGAGGCTGGTAAGGGGCAGGCAAGCTGGCCCCATGTGGAGACAGAGGAGGCTGCTGCGCGTCTGCAGCGTTTGTATGAAGACCGCTACCCAGGCGAACCCCAGCACAAACGGCACAAGTACGAGCAGCAGTTTACTTCTCAGTCTGAGTCCCATCTGCAGCAGTCGGTGATCAACACCTACGTGGCCGACCGGGACGCCACCTCCCCCCAGCTGCAGCCACCAGAGGGCAGCACCCAGACCACCACCATCCACGGCACCCTCCTCATCCCCCTCAGCCACACCGCCGCACCCACCAACATCCCCCTCAGCCACACCGCCGCACCCACCAACATCCCCCTCAGCCACACCGCCGCACCCACCAACATCCCCCTCAGCCACACCGCCGCACCCACCAACATCCCCCTCAGCCACACCGCCGCACCCACCAACATCCCCCTCAGCCACACCGCCGCACCCACCGCCGCACCCACCAACATCCCCCTCAGCCACACCGCCGCACCCACCAACATCTCCCTCCACACACAGGCCACCGTCAACAATCCAGGGGCACTCGCTCCCTCTGACATTATACAGCAGCAACATCAACAGGAGCAGCAGCAACAGAAACTGCAGCAGCAACAACAGGAGCAGCAGCAACATCAACAGGTGCAGCAACAACAGCAGCAACATCAACAGCAACTGCACCAGCGGCAGAAGCAACAGGAGCAACAGCAGCAGCAACATCAGCAACAGCAACAGCAGCAACATCAACAGCAGCAACAGCAGCGGCAGCAACAGATGGAGAAATACGAACAGCAGCAACAGAAGCAGCAGCAACAACAGCAGGATGGTCACCACCAACAGCAGCAAAAGAAACAGCAACAGAAGCAACAGCAGCAGCAACAGCAGCAGCAACGACATCAACAGCCTAATACGGGTCGACATGTTCAAATGGGCCCACCCCGCTCTAACCCACTGCCACCACAAGGTTACGACCCATTGCCACCACAAGGTCACGACCCACCGCTACCACAAGGTCACAACCCACCACAAGGTCACAACCCACCGCTACCACAAGGTCAGAACATGGTGGCCAACACTCAGACATCCTTGCTTAGGTTGTATCGTCCACAACTTAACAAGGTTGTCAAAGTTAATGGACGTATTAAAGGTCAAAGTCGACCGAGGTTTATTTTACCATCCAGCCTTTCCAACCCATTGTTCAATGACAGATTACTGCAATGTCAATTACAAGGTCGGCTTCAGCATGATCAAGGTCAAGGTCAGCCACAACAAGGCTGTATTGTTGTGGCTGACCAAGGTCAGTATTACACACTTGAACCTCTGGGTCAGCAGCTGCAAGGTCACCATCACAAGGTCATAGTCAGCCAAGGTCTAGCCTCCCAGTACCAAGTTCAGCAAGGTCAGCCTGGTGTGACCTCCCAGTACCAAGGTCAGCCTGGTGTGACCTCCCAGTACCAAGGTCAGCCTGGTGTGACCTCCCAGTACCAAGGTCAGCCTGGTGTGACCTCCCAGTACCAAGGTCAGCCTGGTGTGACCTCCCAGTACCAAGGTCAGCCTGGTGTGACCTCCCAGTACCAAGGTCAGCCTGGTGTGACCTCCCAGTACCAAGGTCAGCCTGGTGTGACCTCCCAGTACCAAGGTCAGCCTGGTGTGACCTCCCAGTACCAAGGTCAGCAAGGTCAGCCTGGTGTGACCTCCCAGTACCAAGGTCAGCCTGGTGTGACCTCCCAATACCAAGGTCAGCCTGGTGTGACCTCCCAGTACCAAGGTCAGCCTGGTGTGACCTCCCAATACCAAGGTCAGCCTGGTGTGACCTCCCAGTACCAAGGTCAGCAAGGTCAGCCTGGTGTGACCTCCCAGTACCAAGGTCAGCCTGGTGTGACCTCCCAATACCAAGGTCAGCCTGGTGTGACCTCCCAATACCAAGGTCAGGCTGGTGTGACCTCACCCGGCCAGTCCTCCCGGTACCAAGGTACATCTGGTCCAAACTCCCAAGGGCATCCTCTTCAAGGCCAACCAAACCCAGCCCAGAAACCGGATGAGACGGTGACAGAAGCAGATAGTGAGGTAAGGCCTGTTTCTTGTAGCTCCCTATTCATGTACGTAGGCCATATTTTCTTTCAGTATGAGTAGACTTATTGTGGCGGTCTTCACTGAGGCGTTTAATAATTCTAGTGATCATACAAATCTGTTTTTTCTAACCCTGCCCTTGGACTCTTTATATTGCATACATGCGTTATGGGTAATTCCCCCTTACATGTTTGCGCTCGCACCTACTGTAGTTTGAGATGATGCAGAGAATGGCTGTACTAATCTTACATGTGAAGTGTCTCGGCCACTTTAGTATGCAGCTCTGTGTAGATATAGCTGTAACTAAAGACAAACAATTCTGTTGTTGCTGCGTGAAGATTTCACTTTGATGTTGCTACTTTTGTGTTGCTGCATATTGATGTTGCTACTTTATTTGGGTGCAGGCTGAGAGTGACGAGGTGGTAGGCGGTAGCCCAGATGAGGAGATGAGAGACGCAGGCCAGGACAAGGATTCCTTCCTGATTAAAGTAAGTGAGAGCTCTGCCCTTGATATAGGGCCCACAGGCATCCTGGAGACCTACCAGACACTGGAAATAGTTTTTTACAGATTCTTTGAGGCTACTGCTAGCGGAAATATTGGCCCGCGTTAATTATTATTTTCTCCATTATTTTGGACTTTAACAACTTTTTATGAGGCCCATCAGAAAGATACATCTGCATCTCGTGAAAATAACATGTGGTCTTCGCAGGGCGTTCTTTATGCATGTTGGATGTGTGTGTGTGTGTGTAGGGTATGTGTGTGTGTGTAGGTTTACCGTGTATGTCTATTACAGACGTCTGGGCGGCGGTCTCGGCGGAGGCGGTAGCTGCTGCGGCCCTGACTGGAGGAACGGCTGGACGGCTGTGTGTGTGTGTGTGTGTGTGTGTGTGTGTGTGTGTTGTCTGTGTGTAGAGTTGTATAGGTGTACAGTGTATGTGTCTGTTACAGACGTCTGGGCAGAGGTCTCGGCAGAGGCGGCAGCTGCTGCGGCCCTGGCTGGAGGAGGGGCTGGACAGCGGACACATCCCCGGGTTCCGGTGGGTCGACAAGCAGACCGGCCTCTTCAGGATCCCCTGGAAGCACCTCAAGAGGAACGACTGGAACTCTGAGGACTGCACCATCTTCTACGTGAGTCAGTTACACAGTTACAATGCACCATTTACACCATTACAATGCACCATTATAATGCACCATTTACACAAATCATAATTACAATGCACTATTTACACAATGACAATCCCCCATTAACACCATTACAATGCACCATTTACCACATTACAATGCACTATTTACACAATTATAATGTAATCTATGTGAGTCAATTGTAAACACGATGAAAATGCACCATCTTCGACGTGGATAATTAGTTTTGTTCTACATGAATTTCAACAGCTTCACACAGCTGTTACTATGTATGATGAGAACACAGCTGTTACTATGTATGATGAGTGCACAGCTGTTACTATGTATGATGAGTACACAGCTGTTACTATGTATGATGAGTACACAGCTGTTACAAAGTATGATGAGTACACAGCTGTAACTATGTATCATGAGTACACGGCTGTTACTATGTCTGTATGATGAGTACACAGCTGTTACTATGTATGATGAGTACACAGCTGTTACTATGACTGTATGATGAGTACACAGCTGTTACTATGTATGATGAGTACACAGCTGTTACTATGACTGTATGAGTACACAGCTGTTACTATGTATGTATGATGAGTACACAGCTGTTACTATGTATGATGAGTACACAGCTGTTACTATGTATGATGAGTAAACAGCTGTTACTATGTCTGTATGATGAGTACACAGCTGTTACTATGTATGATGAGTACACAGCTGTTACTATGACTGTATGAGTACACAGCTGTTACTATGTATGTATGATGAGTACACAGCTGTTACTATGTATGATGAGTACACAGCTGTTACTATGTATGATGAGTAAACAGCTGTTACTATGTATGTATGATGAGTACACAGCTGTTACTATGTATGATGAGTACACAGCTGTTACTATGACTGTATGAGTACACAGCTGTTACTATGTATGTATGATGAGTACACAGCTGTTACTATGTATGATGAGTACACAGCTGTTACTATGTATGATGAGTAAACAGCTGTTACTATGTATGTATGATGAGTACACAGCTGTTACTATGTATGATGAGTACACAGCTGTTACTATGACTGTATGAGTACACAGCTGTTACTATGTATGTATGATGAGTACACAGCTGTTACTATGTATGATGAGTACACAGCTGTTACTATGTATGATGAGTAAACAGCTGTTACTATGTATGATGAGTACACAGCTGTTACTATGTATGATGAGTACACAGCTGTTACTATGACTGTATGGTGAGTACACAGCTGTTACTATGTATGATGAGTGCACAGCTGTTACTATGTATGATGAGTAAACAGCTGTTACTATGTATGATGAGTAAACAGCTGTTACTATGTCTGTATGATGAGTACACAGCTGTTACTATGTATGATGAGTACACAGCTGTTACTATGTATGATGAGTACACAGCTGTTACTATGTATGACGATTACACAGCTGTTACTATGACTGTATGATGAGTACACAGCTGTTACTATGTATGATGAGTACACAGCTGTTACTATGTATGATGAGTACACAGCTGTTACTATGTATGATGAGTACACAGCTGTTACTATGACTGTATGATGAGTACACAGCTGTTACTATGACTGTATGATGAGTACACAGCTGTTACTATGTATGACGATTACACAGCTGTTACTATGACTGTATGATGAGTACACAGCTGTTACTATGTATGTATGATAAGTACACAGCTGTTACTATGTATGAAGAGTACACAGCTGTTACTATGACTGTATGATGAGTACACAGCTGTTACTATGTATGTATGATGCGTACACAGCTGTTACTTTGTATGATGAGTACACAGCTGTTACTATGACTGTGTGATGAGTGCACAGCTGTTACTATGACTGTATGATGAGTACACAGCTGTTACTATGTATGATGAGTACACAGCTGTTACTATGACTGTATGATGAGTACACAGCTGTTACTATGTATGATGAGTACACAGCTGTTACTATGTATGATGCGTACACAGCTGTTACTATGTATGATGAGTACACAGCTGTAACTATGTATGATGAGTACACAGCTGTTACAATGTATGATGAGTACACAGCTGTTACAATGTATGATGAGTACACAGCTGTTACTATGTATGATGAGTACACAGCTGTTACTATGTATGATGAGTACACAGCTGTTACTATGACTGTATGATGGGTACACAGCTGTCACTATGTATGATGAGTACACAGCTGTTACTATGTATGATGAGTACACAGCTGTTACTATGTATGATGAGTACACAGCTGTTACTATGACTGTATGATGAGTACACAGCTGTTACTATGTATGATGAGTACACAGCTGTTACTATGTATGATGCGTACACAGCTGTTACTATGTATGATGAGTACACAGCTGTAACTATGTATGATGAGTACACAGCTGTTACAATGTATGATGAGTACACAGCTGTTACAATGTATGATGAGTACACAGCTGTTACTATGTATGATGAGTACACAGCTGTTACTATGTATGATGAGTACACAGCTGTTACTATGACTGTATGATGGGTACACAGCTGTCACTATGTATGATGAGTACACAGCTGTTACTATGTATGATGAGTACACAGCTGTTACTATGTATGATGAGTACACAGCTGTTACTATGACTGTATGATGGGTACACAGCTGTTACTATGTATGATGAGTACACAGCTGTTACTATGTATGATGATTACACAGCTGTTACTATAACTGTGTGATGAGTGCACAGCTGTTACTATGACTGTATGATGAGTACACAGCTGTTACTATGTATGATGAGTACACAGCTGTTACTATGACTGTATGATGAGTACACAGCTGTTACTATGTATGATGAGTACACAGCTGTTACTATGACTGTATGATGAGTACACAGCTGTTACTATGTATGATGAGTACACAGCTGTTACTATAACTGTATGAGTACACAGCTGTTACTATGACTGTATGAGTACACAGCGTATAAGCGTATAACCAGCACCCCCAACTCGGGGGAATTTACGGTATTACTGTATATGAGCTGGTGTATGTTGTTTGTAGGAGTGGGCTCTGCACACCAAGAAGTACAAGGAAGGTGTGGACAAACCCAACGTCAGCCTCTGGAAGATCCGGCTCCGCTCTACCTTCAACCAGGCGCCAGACATCCGGGAGCGGAAGGACCTCAGTCAGGACAAGGACCCCACGCCTTACAAAGTCTTCCAGTTTGTGGACAAACCCACAGGTAGGCCTAAACTACTGTATACAAACCCACAGGTAAGCCTAAACTACTGTATACAAACCCACAGGTAGGCCTAAACTACTGTATACAAACCCACAGGTAGGCCTAAACTACTATATACAAACCCACAGGTAGGCCTAAACTACTGTATACAAACCCACAGGTAGGCCTAAACTACTATATACAAACCCACAGGTAGGCCTAAACTACTATATACACACCCACAGGTAGGCCTAAACTACTGTATACAAACCCACAGGTAGGCCTAAACTACTATATACAAACCCACAGGTAGGCCTAAACTACTGTATACAAACCCACAGGTAGGCCTAAACTACTATATACAAACCCACAGGTAGGCCTAAACTACTATATACACACCCACAGGTAGGCCTAAACTACTGTATACAAACCCACAGGTAGGCCTAAACTACTGTATACAAACCCACAGGTAGGCCTAAACTACTGTATGCAAACCCACAGGTAGGCCTAACCTACTACAGTCAACTCCCTCTATTACGGCCACCCTTGGGACTTTCTAAAAGTGGCCGTAATAGCGAGGTGGCTGCACTGGAGAGAGGCAGTACTTAACTCTATACTTTTGAAATAGATAACTACCGTATATTTTAAAGCAGTTACATCATTGACTTAGCAACACTGGCGAGTTACTCACCAGGACTGCATGACAAATGGACATGATACATTAATAATAAGGGTCGTTGAAGGGTTTATAAGTGATTAACCATTTCTACTACCCCACCTCCCCCACCCACTCTACCACCTAGGCCCCCTTAAAGAGTCCACATCCAATTGTGCCCCACCTTTAAAACAGACCCCCCCCCCCAAACAATGAGTGTCATAACGGAACAGCCATAACATCCACACCTATGAGTGCTTGACTTCATGGCAAGGGTGAGATAACTTAAAATGCGCCGTCCGTACACTACAATGCGTTTACAAACAAAGGGGTGTGAAAGCACCCCCCCCCCGTCCCTGAGCGAGCCAAACCTAACCCTGCAAAGGCTGCATACTGCTGTAAGCTGTAATGCCCGTGGTCGTCATGATGCATAGTTGCAGCCCTGGTGAGTCACTTGCCAGTGCTGCATCATTCATGCTTCATGCCAATCATTCAGGAGTGTATCGACCGCTTACAGTTGGCCCTGTTGAGTGACTCACCAGGGCTGCATTCATGCATCATGACAGTGTATTTCATTAATTATCAAATGTACCATGTGGCCCTTAAAGGGCTAATGGCACTTGCAACAGCAATGCCCGTGAGTATAGTGTATAAAACAAAATATATTTTATACCTTTTACAAATGAAAATGCGACTTTTGAATACAACTGTCCGCATTAGAGGGAGAAAACCACCATTTGGGACTGTAAAAATAGTGGCCGTAGGGCGAGGTGGCCGTAGTAGAGGGGTGGCCGCATTAGAGGGAGTATTTTACATTAAAATAAAGAGAAAGACGGTTCGTACTATCCACAGGTAGGCCTTAATGGCGAGGTGGCCGCACTGGAGGGGTGGCCGTTAGGAGGGAGTTGACTGTATATACAAACCCACAGGTAGGCCTAAACTACTGTATACACACCCACAGGTAGGCCTAAACTACTATATACAAACCCACAGGTAGGCCTAAACTACTGTATACACACCCACAGGTAGGCCTAAAATACTGTATACAAACCCACAGGTAGGCCTAAACTACTGTATACAAACCCACAGGTAGGCCTAAACTACTGTATACAAACCCACAGGTAGGCCTAAACTACTATATACAAACCCACAGGTAGGCCTAAACTACTGTATACAAACCCACAGGTAGGCCTAAACTACTATATACAAACCCACAGGTAGGCCTAAACTACTATATACAAACCCACAGGTAGGCCTAAACTACTGTATACAAACCCACAGGCAGGCCTAAACTACTATATACAAACCCACAGGAAGGCCTACACTACACTCCTACATACAAACCCACAGGTAGCCTAAACTACTATATACAAACCCACAGGTAGGCCTAAACTACTGTATACAAATCCACAGGCAGGCCTAAACTACACTCCTACATACAAACCCACAGGTAGGCCTAAAATACTGTATACAAACCCACAGGTAGGCCTAAAATACTGTATACAAACCCACAGGTAGGCCTAAACTGCTGTATACAAACCCACAGGTAGGCCTAAACTGCAGTATACAAACCCACAGGTAGGCCTAAACAACACTATATACAAACTTACAGGTAGCCTAAACTACACTATATACAAACCCACAGGCAGGCCTAAACTACACTCCTACATACAAACCCACAGGTAGGCCTAAAATACTGTATACAAACTCACAGGTAGGCCTAAACTACTATATACAAACCCACAGGTAGCCTAAACTACACTATATACAAACCCACAGGTAGCCCTAAACTACACTATATACAAACCTACAGGTAGCCTAGACTACTATATACAAACCCACAGGTAGGCCTAAACTATACTTCTACATGCAAACCCATAGGTAGCCCTAAACTACCACTATATACAAACCCACATGTAGGCCTAAACTACACTCCTACATACAAACCCACAGGTAGGCCTAAACTACTATATACAAACCCACAGGTAGGCCTAAACTACTGTATACAAACCCACAGGTAGGCCTAAACTACTATATACCGAGGTTGCAGGTTCCTTAGTAGGGGGCACCATTGCTTGATCTGGTAACCAGCGAGATAAGGACTGATACAATAATCACAATGGGTGCAGGCTGTTACATAATGCCCCCTAAGAATTCCGCAGTGAAGCCCAGGGAGTTATCTCATTGGCTGATAATTCAACCGGCCACACGCCTATACAAACCCACAGGTAGCCTAGACTACTATATACAAACCCACAGGTAGGCCTAAACTATACTACCATATAATCCTGATAATCTTGATTTTAATGTAAATCACACACTTTTAACTGAGATTGTTTCTTGACTTTTCACTTTCCATCCTTTTTCAGAAAAAATAGGGCGCAAGGCAACAGGTGAGTGCAGAAGGGCCTCGGTGACCCTTGACCTTGCGGCTGGAGGCGGGGAGGTAGCCACTGTAGGAGGGGTAGTGCACGGTGCAGTGAGTGGTCAGGGTGAGGCCTCACACAGCTCCCCATCACCAAGGGTACTCACTCAGATATCACCATGGTTACCTGAACAGACATTGCCCGGGTTACACACACAGACATCGCCACAGTTGGCCACACAAAAGGTCGCTCCACGTGATATTGGTTTGTTACTTGCTACGAGACAAAGCCATGAACCCCAGGTAAATATGTTTTGAGGCTGCTATTAAGTTGGCAGAGCACTCTATTTGAGTATACAAAAACAAAGGTTTTCTTGGCTAGCATGCCATCAGAGATGCATCTAAGGACAAGGCCCATCTTTGCACTGACAGAAATCCACTCTTACATGATTTAGGCTTATTATATTCTTCTAACCTCTTACATATGTCCTATCATCTTGAAATTGCCTAGCTTCAACAGATGTGACAAAAGTTTTTGTTTTCCACTTGTAGAGCTCCCTACACGGCATGTTGACTCCACACTGCCGCAGCGATGAACAGCAGGAACACACGGCCAGCTCTGGGCGGCTGAAACCTCCTGTCACTAACTCACATCCTCCAGCAGCTAGTACCCAGCTAGCTGCCATTCAAGTACCCAGCGTGCAGGCACCCAGCCTCCAGGCACCCAGCCTCCAGGCACCCAGCCTCCAGGCACCCACCATCCAGGCACCCACCATCCAGGCACCCAGCCTCCAGGCACCCAGCCTCCAGGCACCCACCATCCAGGCACCCACCATCCAGACACTCAGCCTCCAGGCACCAACTGTCCAGGCACTCCCCGTCCAGGCACCCACCATCCAGGCACCAACTGTCCAGGCACTCCCCGTCCAGGCACCCACCATCCAGGCACCAACTGTCCGGGCACTCCCCATCCAGGCACCCACCATCCAGGCACCAACTGTCCAGGCACTCCCCGTCCAGACACTCAGCCTCCAGGCACCAACTGTCCAGGCACTCCCCGTCCAGGCACCCACCATCCAGGCACCAACTGTCCGGGCACCCACTACCCAGGCACCCACCATCCAGGCACCAACTGTCAAGGCACACACCGTCTTGACACCCACTGCCTCATCAAGCAGCTGGTGCCCAGAGCGAGATGATGACAACCTGTCACTGGTCATAGACCATGGGCAGGAGGTCGGGAGTGCATACAGTGGGGAAGGGGTGCAGGGGTTGGGGAGTACAAATGGGCAGCCACAGGGGCCCAGTAAGGAGAGCACCGGGAAGGAGTCCAGGTGGAGTCAGGAGGTCCATGACGACCAGTCCAACAAGGGGACAGATGTTGTGAGGAACAAAGCCGGCCGGACACCTCACCGGGGGAAGAGGGAGCGGCGGGGGAGCCGAGACCAGCCCACCAGGCACAGGCACAGACGGGCCTCAGAACACGCGCCCAGACGACACAAGGAGAGGCGTGGGGCGTCTGAGGGTTCACTTGGTGCGGATCCCGGTTCTAGCGACCAACAGGCGGGGCGCGAGGAGGCGTGGCACATCAACGAGGTGACCACAGACAGACTCATGCTGCGGATCAGGAAGCTGCCGCCCAGCACTGATAACCTGCGAACCTACAAAGTGTAGTCTCCCAACACTGACAACCTGCGAAGCTACAAAGTCTAACCACCCAACACTGACAACCTGCGAACCTACAAAGTCTAACCACCCGACACTGACAACCTGCGAACCTACAAAGTCTAACCACCCAACACTGACAACCTGCGAAGCTACAAAGTGTAGTCACCCAACACTGACAACCTGTGAACTTACAAAGTGTAGTCACCCAACACTGACAACCTGTGAACTTACAAAGTGTAGTCACCCAACACTGACAACCTGTGAACCTACAAAGTGTAGTCACCCAACACTGACAAACTGTGAACCTACAAAGTGTAGTCTCCCAACACTGACAACCTACAAAGTGTTGCCACCCAACACTGACAAACTGTGAACTGTTAAACTGTAGTCCAGCGATGAACTATAACAGATAAAAGACATTGTCAGCACCCAACAACAAGCTGTTGGGGCTCACTACTGATGCAACACTTGAAGTAGTTCCCAGGTGAACTGTTATAACATCCATTGTGTCCAGATGAGAGTATCTCATTCCTCACATCTTTTGTAAATCCATCTTATTAATGACCAATGCCACCTCCCATCCCAGACAGACCGCCTACTGACATGGGGCGTCTCTGCCATTGTAGGCACACAGACGCTGTCAGCAGTTGGTGAGGTTATTACAAACTACTCATGCCTATGTAAAATAGCATGAATGTATGTGGACATCAGCATATAGTGGATCCCCCGGATTAGCGCTAGGTTGCGCCATCAAGGCATTCCTCGCCAAAACAAGAAGCAAAAAGACTCTAATGCCAAACCATGTACATGGAAAAAGACATCAGAGAGAAAGGGGGTACGGATACAGAGCCCCCTTTATGTGTAATGACATTTGCTATGTAGATACAGGCATATACTGAATTTCATTCTCCATCAACATTCACTCTACCCATCAACATTTACTACAGAAGTGCCGCCTGGTGGATTGAACATCTCACTAGATGCAGCACACACACAGATTGTATGTCACTGGATGCCTACTTCCTGTCCGATACATCCATCTTGATTAGTCACAAGGTCATAGCTTCTAAGGTCTAGGTCATAAGGTAACTGAAAGGTCATTACAAGGTCACTGAGAGGTCATTTCAAAGTCACAGAGGTCAAAGTATCTAGTTCCCATTATTCTGTTGCATGTATATCATAGTTTCAGGGAACTGAATTGTACTGAGAGGTGTCTCAGCATGCCTACTAAGTACAGGCATTGTGAGGTCATTACAAGGTCACTGAGGTCATTACAAGGTCAGTGAGGTCATGACAAGGTCACTGAGGTCATTACAAGGTCACTGAGGTCATTACAAAGTCACTGAGGTCATGACAAGGTCAGAGCCTCTAGTCCCTGCTCTAAGTACAGGCACCATTTATTCTGTTGCATGTATATGTATATATAACATTTTCAGGGCAATTAAACTGATCTAAATTCATGTAGTTGAAAATGGTTATAAATGCTAATCACATTGTCTTTCATGCATCATGGGATGTGACATGATATTCTTTTATATATCCATCCACTTTAAAAGGCTGTAAAGTATGATTGTATGAAAGAATTCTGCATTTTAAGTCTTGTGGAGAGAGTACTTGGTAAGTATTATTGGCTGTCTTCCACTGCTCATCTAGCTCTTTCTCTGTGTAAGTGTAGAAGTGAGACAAGAGGACCAAACTCTTGAGGTGCCTAGACGTGTGCATACCTCCTGTATTCGTAAAAGGGCTAGTTTGCATTACACGGGCCCCTCCGAATTATCCTGCTACAATCCTCAGTGAGCGGTCTCAGGCGGCAAAACAAGGAAATATGGGGGTTGTGGGCGGAGCCCCATGACGTATAGTAAAAGACATTAGGAATATGGGAAGTATGGGTTAGTCCCTAGGAACATGGGTGTTCATGTTCATCTCCTGGGACGTTCGTATTACCCTGATCACGTGACGGGTTTACTTCTTCAACGGTAACAGCTTGATAATGCTATCTTTACATACAAACCTCAACGGTAACTTTACATGTTAGTCAGACTTTATATACAATATATATATATATATTTATATATGGATCTAAGTGCTTTATTCCATGTACATGAGGCGGTGGGAGTGTTACTTACATATACATGTACCTTAGTGTCCATGGAGCCCTCAGTAGTGAGGTACGTTGTATTGTCAGAGTGCTGTCCCAGTTATACGACTGTACACCAAGTTATACATGTCCATAAGTCTAAACAGAGCTACTCTTTAGAACTATCCAACAGGTAGAAGGTTGTAGTCAGGTGTGTGTTTATACCGTAAAATATCTATTATAGGATATTCCCATTTTTATATGTACCTTTAATAAGACGATACAATTATATTTTCACATGAAGTATGAACTTGAATGCTCACAGCACTGAGCGCTGATGCCCATGTCAGTTGTTAATTGCTGACGCTGTTGTAGACAGCTGCAGGACCTTGTGGAGGGCCATCCTGGTGCTATAAAATACACACAACCATTTATTCACATATATACTGTAAACATAGATA
This sequence comes from Harmothoe impar, assembly GCA_947462335.1. Classification (NCBI taxonomy): domain Eukaryota; kingdom Metazoa; phylum Annelida; class Polychaeta; order Phyllodocida; family Polynoidae; genus Harmothoe; species Harmothoe impar. The sequence goes on from OX381712.1 coordinate 795,602, forward strand.
TTTTCCCTGGTATATATTTCTGAGAATTTGCTATTTTAAAATTACAATTTCGCCTGGATTTAAATTTGCGGATTTTGACACATGGTAGTCATACCACTACATTGGAATAGATTTTCACTCTGTACATATTTTCGCGGATTTTAAAATCCACGGAAATATGTACAGCGCGAAATAATATTTACAGTAGTGGCTGTGTGTTACTTATTCATATATACTTTGTACTCGTCCACATGTTGCTAATCAATATACACATGTACCACAATAAAATCAATGAAACCATCAAATTGTTACATTGTGTTAGAATGGTTCTCTCCTGCAACAACAGGCGCCCCTGGTGCCAGCCCCAGGTACTGCAGTCTGAAGGCAACAAGCAACTAAAAAGGTGTGTATTCTTAACAAGTGTCCCTGCCTTATTGGGGCACCAGCTATCCATACTGACTGAAATTTAGAAGAGAGAAAAAGATAAAAGAAACAAACTTAAGGTGGGTCGATCCCATTGGATCAAAGTGTTCAGAATTCCACAATTTTTTTTCTGAGGCAACCCTAAATCATTTGAAAAAGAAAAAGAAAAACAGGGGTTCCCGAGCTACTTTTTAAAATATGGAATTTTGAAAGAAAAAAAAGGATTTTAATTTCCATTAAACAAACTAAAATAAGGTAAAAATTCCTATGATTTTAATTTTTATCAACCAATAACCAGAGAGACATCACACAATGAACGAAAGGATATATACGACCAAATGTCACAGATCGTCCTGATTTGAACTTTTTTTCTCCTCCACTCAATAAAGTATTCCATTTGTCATATATAGTTATCTTTTTGGTCTAGTATGATTGTGCTTGGTTAGATCTACGAGGGAAACCCTGGTTTAACCTATGTCAGACCCTAATTTAGGGTGCCAGAGGGGCGAAAACACCCCAAATTGGACCTTTTTTAAACAATTAAATGAAAAAAATTAAATTATGCTGTATGTACTGCTCTATAAATAGAGCTATTAGCACTTTTCTTTTTTTGGCCAGTTCCCCTTTATGGTAGTGAACATTTTAGCACCACTTAGGACTATATATGTTTGATAAATATTATGTATGGTCAAAAGTGCTGGGGTCGTTTTGCATAGACACGACTGAGCCCAAACAAAACATGGCCAAAACCATATATTAATATAGAAGAAATATAAATTAACTAGGGCATAATAAGCGTATATTATTTACCTATACACAGAAAAAAAAAATGTAAGTCTAGCTTTAATGCCTTCCCTGCAGAGCCTAGTGAATATCAGTCCTATTTTAGGGGTAGTTTAAGAGTAGACACGACTGAGCCCTAGTATACGACTGAGCCCTTTAGTGAAAAGATACTAAGGGGACACATTGTGTACATCTCAAGTTATTTCTATTAAAGCTTAGAATGTATTATTCATATTCAAAAACAAATTTGCTGATTATTCTAGCTTATAGACACTTATAAATTAGAATACTTTCTTATACACCAGTTATCACAGTAGACACGACTGAGCCCTCCTTTTAAGCCTTTCAATCAATATAACAGGCTCTGTACCATGTACAGTCAATTCCTACCTTATTGTTGCCCTTCTAGCACAATAATCCTATAAAATGCACCATTTTCATAGGCAATTATCCCAGATACATATACAAATTCATACACTTTATAAAGAGGGCTCAGTCGTGTCTACTTGCACCTACATATGATCCTGTACTGTAGATACAATAATGATATTTAACCTAACCAAATATATAGACAAAGGTTCATGAGTTTTAGTCTGTTGACAGGGTTATTTCACGAGTTGAAGGGGGGCCGTATTTCACGAGGCCGTAGGCCGAGTGAAATGCGGGCCCCCCTTCAACAAGTGAAATAACCCTACAACAGACTAAAACGAGTGTTCCTTTGTGTTTATTTTTTTTTATCTTTTTCGATTCAAAATACCAAAATTATGGTAGGGGGGAGCCTAAAAAGGCTAAATTGGCTTCTTTCTACGCCATTCAAATGTAAACAAAGCGCCGTTTTGATGACGTCACAGGGCCGTGAAATACGGTCATGGGTTATTTCACGGGGGGTGTGCAATACGGCATTCTTTGCTTAAGTCAATGGGACTGCTGTATTTCATAAAAAATAAAGGGTATGTAATCCCCAATACCTATACTATTTGTATAAAAAATTTTGAAACCCTACTCAAATATTTATTTTTGAGCCCCCTGGCAGCTCAAATCCGGACGATCCATAACATTTGGTCATACCTTTATTCTAAAAGAAGTTTCGGGGTTTTATAACTTTGCATTCTGGGTAGAAATCTTTCGGAGAAGAGTAGGAATAAATTTTCATTATTTCTTTGCATAATCGAAAAAAAATGGTAGTAGAAATGTTCAGATTTTTCAAACTTTCTAAAATTGCTCAGATCATTTGCCCATGAATCAGAGTAATTTTGATATGGGATCCCATGCATAATTTGAGGGTTTTGGCCCTTTGATATATAAAAGTAATGAAAAAACGGAATAAATCTAATCTTTGAAGCATTGCATTATGAGCAAATTCCCAACAATCTGCTTATAAAATTATCTTGGCATGTAGGTTTGGACATATTCAAGTAATTCATTCACTTTTATGCTCTTTTAAATGCCATTTAAACTTCATAAATGAAAGTTTCAGACGAATCATCAAAAAATCCCAAAATGCTTGTACTTATTATATCAAAATATAAAGTGCTCTAAAATGCTCAATTTTGATCGTAATCATCCAAAGTATAGAGAACTGTCCTGAGCATGTCTCACCAAAAATGGCATTATTCTGCGCAGTAGTCCATTCTACAATGGTCGCGACCCACCTTAATATGGCTATTCTGCAGAGAGTATGGTGGTGCCATCTAGAGGCACATATCTACAGGGAATGAGCTGTCAGTATACGCCCCTTTTGTATAATCAGTATACGTCCCTTATACCATATAGAGGCACGGGCAGAGGGCGTCCCAACCACTCCAAGATATCTTCCTGACAGTTGGGGCCTAGCTTTATATACCTATTGTAAACGTAGATATTTTCGCGCTGTACATATTTTTGTGATTTTTTAATAACCACGAAAATATGTAAGTCGGTAGTTTCAGGGTACCGGTACTGGAGTTTTCTGTCACATAGACCTATTTCTGTCACATAGACCCATTTCTGTTACATAGACCCATTTCTGTTACATAGACCCATTTCTGTCACATAGACCTATTTCTGTTACATAGACCTATTTCTGTCGCATAGACCTATTTCTGTTACATAGATGCAACACAACACAGACACATGCTATATTTATCATGATCTTTATTGGAATAAAGTGACAAGATACAAATGTAAGTGACAATGTATATTATTCTCAAGACTACAATTTATTCACTGACATTGTCATATTTTACGTAATTCTGTCCTCATAAACATGAGTTAACTGTACACATGGAGAATTTATTCATGATGAATTTCAAAAAAAGTCCTCATACGCCCCCCCTCCCCTTCCCTCCAGTCCCGGCAGAACAATTATGATAAATACACAGCGGCAGTTGGGGCCCCTCATGAGGTACACAACACTCACCCCTCCCCAGTCATGCCTCCTGTTACCTTAGTTAGGGACCAGGAGTCCAGTATTCCCCACCCAGGCAGCCCCTGTGTGTGGTGACAAAACGTGCTGATGATGATTACATTAATGATGATGACGATGATGATGATGACACATGACGGATGTTGTTAGAAGGCGTAACTCGTCCTGATGTTCTCCAGCTTCTTGGCCACTTCACTCGGCATGCGGTCCAGTTCTTCTGACACACTCTTCTGTTTCACCAGGTCCATCGAGTTGAACATCTCACACAGGTCCCCGTCTATCACGTTCTGTAATAACAAGGTCACCGAGAGGTCATTACAAGGTCACCGATAGGTCATTACAAGGTCACCGAGAGGTCATTACAAGGTCACTAAGAGGTTATTACAAGGTCACCGAGAGGTCCTCATAAGATCACTGAGAGGTCATTACAAGGGCCCTAAGAGATCATTACAAGGTCACAACAAAGTTACTGAGGTCACTACAGGGTCACTGAGGGGTCATTAAAAGGTCACTGAGAGGTCATTACTGAGGTCATTACAAGGTCACCGAGAGGTCATTACAAGATCACAACGTTACTGAGGTCATTACAGGATCACTGAGGGGTCATTAAAAGGTCACTGAGAGGTCGTTACAAGGGCCCTAAGAAGGTCCAGACAAAATCTAATGTACAATTATTGCCATGTTTAACACTACGTACCTTGACGGGGTAGTAGTAGGACCGGAAGGCCAGGTGGTCGCGCCCACACAGCGGCGGGTTCTCGGCCCTCATGTGCATCTCCAGGTGCTGGAAGAAGTCGTGGTCCTCGTGGGACGTGAAGGGCACCAGCATGCCCACCGCCCCCGACAAGGTCGTGTACACCAGCGACTCAGACCCACCCTGAATCAGGGTCGCACGCTGCAGGGAGGTCACCACCTCACCCACGTGGAAGTGGGCCATCAGGTCAGCCTACAACACAAGGTCAAACACGTCAGGTCAAGGTCATACAGGGGTCATGACAAGGGCACACAGGGGTCATGACAAGGTCACACAGGGTCAGTACAAGGTTAAGAAGGGGTCGGGAGAACACAAAAGTGTTTTTATAACTACCGTAAATTCCCGCGTATTATCCGCATCTCGCGTATAACCCGCACCCCCAACTCAGGAGAATCCTATAACCCGATTTTGGATCTGAAAATCTCGATTTTAATACTGTTCTATAATAATAAAACACCTCGTATAACCCGCACCCTATATAGGCATGTTTGGTATCAAATGAAAGCTGGGTTTGATTCGCGTACAACCCGCGGGTAGTACGCGGGAATTTACGGTACGTCTCCAGATATCAAGGTGACAAGGGATTATCAATAGGGTTATGGTACATCTTTACAAGGTCACCTAGTGTGTTTACAAGGTCACCTAGTGTGCTTACAAGGTCACCTAGTGTGTTTACAAGGTTACCTAGTGTGTTTACATGTACCCACCTTCTGTGAGGCCCCATTCAGGACGCCCCCCGTAGTGTGTGTCTATAAGAGTGACTACCAGTAGACCCCTGTACCCACCTTCTGTGAGGCCCCGTTCAGGACGCCCCCCGTAGTGTGTGTCTATAAGAGTGACTACCAGTAGACCCCTGTACCCACCTTCTGTGAGGCCCCATTCAGGACGCCCCCCGTAGTGTGTGTCTATAAGAGTGACTACCAGTAGACCCCTGTACTCACCTTCTGTGAGGCCCCATTCAGGACACCCCCCGTAGTGTGTGTCTATAAGAGTGACTACCAGTAGACCCCTGTACCCACCTTCTGTGAGGCCCCATTCAGGACGCCCCCCGTAGTGTGTGTCTATAAGAGTGACTACCAGTAGACCCCTGTACCCACCTTCTGTGAGGCCCCGTTCAGGACGCCCCCCGTAGTGTGTGTCTATAAGAGTGACTACCAGTAGACCCCTGTACCCACCTTCTGCGAGGCCCCGTTCAGGACGCCCCCCGTAGTGTGTGACTATAAGAGTGACTACCAGTAGACCCCTGTACCCACCTTCTGTGAGGCCCCATTCAGGACGCCCCCCCGTAGTGTGTGTCTATAAGAGTGACTACCAGTAGACCCCTGTACCCACCTTCTGTGAGGCCCCATTCAGGACGCCCCCCCGTAGTGTGTGTCTATAAGAGTGACTACCAGTAGACCCCTGTACCCACCTTCTGTGGGGCAGGACGCCCCCCGTAGTGTGTGTCTATAAGAGTGACTACCAGTAGACCCCTGTACCCACCTTCTGTGAGGCCCCATTCAGGACGCCCCCCCGTAGTGTGTGTCTATAAGAGTGACTACCAGTAGACCCCTGTACCCACCTTCTGTGGGGCAGGACGCCCCCCGTAGTGTGTGTCTATAAGAGTGACTACCAGTAGACCCCTGTACCCACCTTCTGTGAGGCCCCGTTCAGGACGCCCCCCGTAGTGTGTGTCTATAAGAGTGACTACCAGTAGACCCCTGTACCCACCTTCTGTGGGGCAGGACGCCCCCCGTAGTGTGTGTCTATAAGAGTGACTACCAGTAGACCCCTGTACCCACCTTCTGTGAGGCCCCGTTCAGGACGCCCCCCGTAGTGTGTGACTATAAGAGTGACTACCAGTAGACCCCTGTACCCACCTTCTGTGAGGCCCCATTCAGGACGCCCCCCCCCCCCGTAGTGTGTGTCTATAAGAGTGACTACCAGTAGACCCCTGTACCCACCTTCTGTGAGGCCCCATTCAGGACGCCCCGTAGTGTGTGTCTATAAGAGTGACTACCAGTAGACCCCTGTACCCACCTTCTGTGAGGCCCCATTCAGGACACCCCCCGTAGTGTGTGACTACCAGTAGACCCCTGTACCCACCTTCTGTGAGGCCCCATTCAGGACGCCCCCCGTAGTGTGTGTCTATAAGAGTGACTACCAGTAGACCCCTGTACCCACCTTCTGTGAGGCCCCATTCAGGACGCCCCCCGTAGTGTGTGTCTATAAGAGTGACTACCAGTAGACCCCTGTACCCACCTTCTGTGAGGCCCCGTTCAGGACGCCCCCCCCCGTAGTGTGTGTCTATAAGAGTGACTACCAGTAGACCCCTGTACCCACCTTCTGTGAGGCCCCATTCAGGACGCCCCCCGTAGTGTGTGTCTATAAGAGTGACTACCAGTAGACCCCTGTACCCACCTTCTGTGAGGCCCCATTCAGGACACCCCCCGTAGTGTGTGTCTATAAGAGTGACTACCAGTAGACCCCTGTACCCACCTTCTGTGAGGCCCCGTTCAGGACGCCCCCCGTAGTGTGTGTCTATAAGAGTGACTACCAGTAGACCCCTGTACCCACCTTCTGTGAGGCCCCATTCAGGACGCCCCCCGTAGTGTGTGTCTATAAGAGTGACTACCAGTAGACCCCTGTACCCACCTTCTGTGAGGCCCCGTTCAGGACGCCCCCCGTAGTGTGTGTCTATAAGAGTGACTACCAGTAGACCCCTGTACCCACCTTCTGTGAGGCCCCGTTCAGGACGCCCCCCGTAGTGTGTGTCTATAAGAGTGACTACCAGTAGACCCCTGTACCCACCTTCTGTGAGGCCCCGTTCAGGACGCCCCCCGTAGTGTGTGTCTATAAGAGTGACTACCAGTAGACCCCTGTACCCACCTTCTGTGAGGCCCCCCCCCCGTAGTGTGTGTCTATAAGAGTGACTACCAGTAGACCCCTGTACCCACCTTCTGTGAGGCCCCATTCAGGACACCCCCCGTAGTGTGTGTCTATAAGAGTGACTACCAGTAGACCCCTGTACCCACCTTCTGTGAGGCCCCATTCAGGACGCCCCCCGTAGTGTGTGTCTATAAGAGTGACTACCAGTAGACCCCTGTACCCACCTTCTGTGAGGCCCCGTTCAGGACGCCCCCCGTAGTGTGTGTCTATAAGAGTGACTACCAGTAGACCCCTGTACCCACCTTCTGTGAGGCCCCGTTCAGGACGCCCCGGTCCCACAGAGCCCGGTTGCCGGTGGGGTCCTCGTCCACGTCGTCAGACACGTCCTGTGGCAGCCGCACGATGCTGATGTTGCCGAACTTGTCGGCCCCGGCCATGGTGTTGTAGTCCAGCATGGTGGCACACGTCAGCCAGCGCGGACTCGTGTCGTCCGCAAAGATGATGAGCTGGTTCTCCTGGTGTCGGTAGCGCACGTAGTGGAAGCTCTCCTGCACGTCACTCACCACGATGCGGTTACCCAGCGTGTGGATGTTGGTGATGAAGTTAGGGATGTGCTGCAACATAAGGTATATGATGTATACTACAGTCTACACACACAATAACATATAGAGGCTGTATACATGTACACCACCCACACCTCACCACCATGCGGTTACCCAGCGTGTGGATGTTGGTGATGAAGTTGGGGATGTGCTGCAAAGTGACATATACAGGTCTAAGAAAAAGTTTGATCAGTAGAATAGGGATGCCTGATACCCATATTCATTCAATGTTCCCCCCTGCCCTTTACCATGTTCCCCCCTGCCCCTGACCATGTTCCCCCCTGCCCTTTACCATGTTCCCCCCTGCCCCTTACCATGTTCCCACATGCCCCTTACCTCACCCAGTACCCATACCACGTTCCCCCTGTATCCTTACCATGTTCCCACATGCCCCTTACCTCACCCAGTACCCATACCACGTTACCCCTGTACCCTTACCATGTTCCCCCTGTACCCTTACCATGTTCCCACATGCCCTTTATACCCTTACCTTGTTCTCACACTTGCGCAGCAGTTTCTTCTTGCCCAGGTCGTAGATGCGCAGACACTTGCCGACCCCGATGAGGACGCGGCCCTGGAATGGCGTGATGGCTGAGGGGATGTCGTCTACGGGTGTCTTGTGGACAAACTCGAGCTTCTCGGCGTTCTCTGTGAGTCTGTAGACGTAGAGGAAGCCTCCACTGTTGGTGCGTGGGATGAGGACCAGGTCCTTCACCACCCCGACCAGCACAAACTGCTCCTCAGGGCGCGACGCAAACTTCACTATGGCCACACTGTCAACAACAAGTACAAGGTCAGTACAAGGTCATGTGTCACAAACTTCACTATGGCCACACTGTCAACAACAAGGGCCAAGGTCAGTACAAGGTCATGTGTCACAAACTTCACTATGGCCACACTGTCAACAACAAGGGCCAAGGTCAGTACAAGGTCATGTCACAAACTTCACTACGGCCACACTGTCAGCAACAAGGGCCAAGGTCAGTACAAGGTCACGTGTCACAAACTTCACTATGGCCACACTGTCAACACAGCCACTACAAGGTCAGTACAAGGTCATGTGTCACAAACTTCACCATGGCCACACTGTCAACACAGCCACTACAAGGTCAGTACAAGGTCATGTGTCACAAACTTCACCATGGCCACACTGTCAGCAACAAGGGCCAAGGTCAGTACAAGGTCACGTGTCACAAACTTCACTATGGCCACACTGTCAACAACAAGGGCCAAGGTCAGTACAAGGTCACGCGTCACAAACTTCACTATGGCCACACTGTCAACAACAAGGGCCAAGGTCAGTACAAGGTCATGTGTCACAAACTTCACTATGGCCACACTGTCAACAACAAGGGCCAAGGTCAGTACAAGGTAATGTGTCACAAACTTCACTATGGCCACACTGTCAACAACAAGGGCCAAGGTCAGTACAAGGTCACGCGTCACAAACTTCACTATGGCCACACTGTCAACAACAAGGGCCAAGGTCAGTACAAGGTCATGTGTCACAAACTTCACTATGGCCACACTGTCAACAACAAGGGCCAAGGTCAGTACAAGGTCATGTGTCACAAACTTCACTATGGCCACACTGTCAACACAGCCACTACAAGGTCAGTACAAGGTCATGTGTCACAAACTTCACCATGGCCACACTGTCAGCAACAAGGGCCAAGGTCAGTACAAGGTCACGTGTCACAAACTTCACTATGGCCACACTGTCAGCAACAAGGGCCAAGGTCAGTACAAGGTCACGCGTCACAAACTTCACTATGGCCACACTGTCAACAACAAGGGCCAAGGTCAGTACAAGGTCACGCGTCACAAACTTCACTATGGCCACACTGTCAACAACAAGGGCCAAGGTCAGTACAAGGTCATGTGTCACAAACTTCACTATGGCCACACTGTCAACAACAAGGGCCAAGGTCAGTACAAGGTCATGTGTCACAAACTTCACTATGGCCACACTGTCAACACAGCCACTACAAGGTCAGTACAAGGTCATGTGTCACAAACTTCACCATGGCCACACTGTCAGCAACAAGGGCCAAGGTCAGTACAAGGTCACGTGTCACAAACTTCACTATGGCCACACTGTCAGCAACAAGGGCCAAGGTCAGTACAAGGTCATGTGTCACAAACTTCACTATGGCCACACTGTCAGCAAAGCCACTACAAGGTAAAACACAGCCACTACAAGGTCAGACAGTCATTACAAGGTCAAACTCAGCCAGTACAAGGTCAAACAGTCATTACAAGGTCAAACTCAACCAGTGCTAGGTGAGTCATCACAATGTTAGTCATTAAAAGGTCAAAGACAGCCGGTTCTAGGTCAAACTGTCATCGCAAGGTCAAACACAGCCAGTATAAGATCAGTCATTACAAGGTCAAAGACAACCAGTACATGGTCAAAGAGCCATTACAAGATCAAAAACAGCCAGAACATGGTCAATCATTACTAGGTCAAAGACTCATTAAAAGGTCAAAGGTCATTACAAGGTCACGGTCTTACCTCTGTGCGGCCTCGTTCTGCTCCAGGTGCACGGTGTCGATGGTGGTGCGTGTGATGGGGTTGACGATGCGTATAATGGAGGCCCACATACCGGGCCCGGCTTTAGGCGCTCCAAACACACTCTCTGGGAGGTTCTCACTGAGGAAGGCTGCCGCCATCTGAGCTGCTAGCTCCTGTTCCTCCTCTCCTGCTGCCTCTACCATCTCCTACAATACAGAGAAATAGGGTTAGTGTGTGTGTATGGTACACCTATAGGGTGTGTAATGTGTGTGTATGGTACACCTATAGGGTGTTGTATCTGAGCTGCCAGCTCCTGCTCCTCCTCTCCTGCTGCCTCCACCATCTCCTACAATACAGGTACACAGTACAGGGTTACATCTGCTGCCTTATGACGTCTTATGGAGGGTGTATTATTTATATGTGTATGGTACATATATGGGGTATAACGTGTGTATATTGTACCCATATAGGGTGTGTAATGTATGATACTGTACATCAGCCATCTGCTGCTGTGTTAGATGCCTGATGTAGGGTATATAATGAGTGTATACAGCACCTATATAGGGTATATAACACATACCTCAGCCATCTGCTGCAGTGTTAGATGTCTGATATAGGGTATATAATGGGTGTATATAGCATCTATATAGGGTATATAATGGGTGTATATGTCAGGCGCAGAATCAGAACCAGCTCAATTCCGGAACTGCCTTAGCACAATTCCGGAACTGCGCTGGGCAATTCCGGAATTGCTCCCTATTTAGATTGGGCAGTGTCAGAATCCATACTGTAGTTACACATATAGCATTTAAATATATTTTTCAATGTGGTTTGAGGATGCTGTGCCATACCTTAGAGGTGTGATAACAATTACTAGGACGTCCCTATGCATCTCCCACCTCACTGTAGGTGTGATTATTAAGGTGTGGCAATAATCCCTCTGGTGTGATAAAACAATAGGGGTTACCTATAACCCAACAAGGAGCCAACTGATACAGTAAAACATCTTTACACATACAGACTTTACCCTACTGCTCTATTTGTGTGGCCCACTAACTTATTTTAAAAGACTTGTTATTAAGATGTAAAAGTTCCAATATTGCGCAATTCCGATATTGCGCGTGACATATATACTGTGTATACCACCTACCTCAGCCATCTGCTGCTTGCGCTGGCCCTTGGTGTCTGATATAAGGTATATAATGGGTGTGTATAGCACCTATATATGGTGTATAATGCGTGTATATAGCCCCTATATAGTGTGTATGATGCTATACTGTATACCACCTACCTCAGCCATCTGCTGCTGTGTCAGTGTGTATAGCACCTATATAGGGTATATAATGGCTGTATATAGCCCCTATATACTGTGTACACCTACCTCAGCCATCTGCTGCTTGCGCTGCCCCTTGGTGTCTGATATAAGGTATATAATGGGTGTGTATAGCACCTATATATGGTGTATAATGGCTGTATATAGCCCCTATATACTGTGTATACCACCTACCTCAGCCATCTGCTGCTTGCGCTGCCCCTTGGTGTCCTCTGTGTATGCGTCAGATGTCTGATATAGGGTATTTAGTGAGTGTATATAGCCCCTATATAGGGTATATAACACCTACCTCAGCCATCTGCTGCTGTGTCAGATGTCTGATATGGGGTATATACTGAGTGTATATATCACCTATATAGGGTATTATAATGGGTGTATACAGCACCTATATAGGGTATATAATGGGTGTATATAGCCCCTATACAGGGTATATAATGGTTGTATATAGCCCCTATACAGGGTATATAATGGGTGTATATAGCCCCTATACAGGGTATATAATGGGTGTATATAGCCCCTATACAGGGTATATAATGGGTGTATATAGCCCCTATACAGGGTATATAACACCTACCTCAGCCATCTGCTGCTGTGTCAGATGTCTGATATGGGGTATATACTGAGTGTATATATCACCTATATAGGGTATTATAATGGGTGTATATAGCCCCTATACAGGGTATATAACACCTACCTCAGCCATCTGCTGCTGTGTCAGATGTCTGATATGGGGTATATACTGAGTGTATATATCACCTATATAGGGTATTATAATGGGTGTATATAGCCCCTATACAGGGTATATAACACCTACCTCAGCCATCTGCTGCTTGCGCTGCCCCTTGGTGTCCTCTGTGTATGCGTTGTGGTCCGTCTCGATGATGACCAGTTTGTTGGTCTCTGAGTGGATCACAAAGCGGCGCGGGGTGTACTGCAGCGGCATCGACACCTGGTTAAACACCGCCCCCAGCTTCTCCAACGCCAGGATACTGCAATAATAAACACACCATTAAACACGCTATTAAACACCGCCGCCAGCTTCTCCAACGCCAAGATACTGCAATAATAACCATAAAGCATTAAATACCAAGATACTGTAGCGGCATCGACACCTGGTTAAACACCGCCCCCAGCTTCTCCAACGCCAGGATACTGCAATAATGAACACATGAACACATCTTTAAACACTGCAACAGTAAACACACAATAGGTCACAGCCCCAACTAACTCTTAGATAATACATACACACACCCACCCACATACACCCACCCACACACCACTTACCGCAGTGTGTTGGTAGAGATGGCCACACACACACCCACACACACACCCATACAGCCACACACACACACCCATACACACACACACACCACTTACCGCAGTGTGTTGGTAGAGATGGCCACCCAAACAGCCATACACACACACACACCCACACCCATACAGCCACACACACACATACACACACACATACAGCCAAACACACACACCCACCTACACACACACACACACCCACACAGCACTTACCGCAGTGTGTTGGTAGAGATGGCTACGATGCCCTCTGGACACTGTTCTGACGCGAATCCCGAGGCGTACTCCAGGGTCTCGTAGGACAAGGGGGTGAGGTGGAAGCGGCTCTGGTAGGCATAACTCAGCCAGGACTGACTGGACATGGCCAGCACCTGAAGTACACAAGTACAGCAATATGAGTAATGACACCAGTATCTGTACCTATAGCACCTATAGACTATACACAGGGCGTAACTCAGCCAGGACTGACTCGACATGGCCAGAACCTGAATACAGAGGACACCAGTGGGAGTTACTGACCACAGACAACCTCTTACTACTGTGGTCGTACTTTATTTCACTGGGTATATATTTTCGCTATATCCACAGAAATGAAAAATCAGCGAAATTCTTGTATGCTACAGTATGTAATAAATACCCGCAAATTGGTGTTTTTTGCCACCTCAGCGAAAATTTACACCCGTAAAATTAAGTACTTTCACAGTACATGTTTCAAAAACATTACCAGTTAGCTCCCCCCCTGTGACTGGTTAGTTCTAGAGTATGTCACATCAGTAATGTTAGTACATGAATACAGTACGTTATGGTAGCACCTGATGCTGCTTACAGTACATGGTCACGTTATGTAGCACCTGATGCTGGGTACAGTGCATGGTTACGTTATGTAGCACCTGATGCTGCTTACAGTCCATGGTTACGTTATGGCAGCACCTGATGCTGCTTACAGTACATGGTTACGTTATGTAGCACCTGATGCTGCTTACGGTACACGGTTACGTTATGGTAGCACCTGATGCTGCTTACGGTACACGGTTACGTTATGGCAGCACCTGATGCTGCTAACAGTCCATGGTTACGTTATGGCAGCACCTGATGCTGCTTACAGTACATGGTTACGTTATGTAGCACCTGATGCTGCTAACAGTCCATGGTTACTTTATGTAGCACCTGATGCTGCTAACAGTCCATGGTTACGTTATGGTAGCACCTGATGCTGCAGTACATGGTTACGTTATGGCAGCACCTGATGCTGCTTACAGTACATGGTTACGTTATGTAGCACCTGATGCTGCTTACGGTACACGGTTACGTTATGGTAGCACCTGATGCTGCTTACGGTACATGGTTACGTTATGTAGCACCTGATGCTGCTTACGGTACACGGTTACGTTATGGCAGCACCTGATGCTGCTTACGGTACACGGTTACGTTATGGTCGCACGTAGGTGCTGGGTACTTACAGCCTCTGAGCCCTGCATGGAGATCCTGAACAGTTTTGCGGGTCGTGACCCGAGGTAGCGTGTCCGTGTGTCTGACAGGTCGCCTGTAACAGTGTCCAGCACCGTCCTGAGTAACACCCCGTTCTGTAACACAAGGTCACACCATCACCGGTTTGTACACACACAACGTCAAAGCATAATTACTGTGAATTACCGCATGAAAATCGCTGTTTTAGTAATCTACCACACTTTTTAAAAAAACTCGTATTACCCGCACTTAGACTCTGGGGATACTATATAACCCTCACTGGAGGTTTGGTTCACGTATATCCCGCGGGTTATATACAGGAATTTATGGTAATAGTGTGTGATACTTGTACTTAGTTACGGCTGTGTTTACATCCGCCCTTCCTTAGTTACGGCTGGGTTTCCACCCACCCTTCCTTAGTTACGGCTGTTTCCACCCACCCTTCCTTAGTTACGGCTGGGTTTACACCCACCCTTCCTTAGTTACGGCTGTTTCCACCCGACCTTCCTTAGTTACGGCTGGGTTTACACCCACCCTTCCTTAGTTACGGCTGGGTTTCCACCCACCCTTCCTTAGTTTCGGCTGGGTTTACACCCACCCTTCCTTAGTTACGGCTGTTTCCACCCACCCTTCCTTAGTTACGGCTGGGTTTACACCCGCCCTTCCTTAGTTACGGCTGGGTTTCCACCCACCCTTCCTTAGTTACGGCTGTTTCCACCCACCCTTCCTTAGTTACGGCTGTTTCCACCCGACCTTCCTTAGTTACGGCTGGGTTTACACCCACCCTTCCTTAGTTACGGCTGGGTTTCCACCCACCCTTCCTTAGTTTCGGCTGGGTTTACACCCACCCTTCCTTAGTTACGGCTGGGTTTCCACCCACCCTTCCTTAGTTACGGCTGTGTTTACACCCACCCTTCCTTAGTTACGGCTGGGTTTACACCCACCCTTCCTTAGTTACAGCTGTGTTTACATCCGCCCTTCCTTAGTTACGGCTGTGTTTACACCCACCCTTCCTTAGTTACGGCTGGGTTTACACCCACCCTTCCTTAGTTACCGCTGTGTTGACACCCACCCTTCCTTAGTTATGGCTGGGTTTACACCCACCCTTCCTTAGTTACCGCTGTGTTGACACCCACCCTTCCTTAGTTACCGCTGTTTACACCCACCCTTCCTTAGTTACCCCTGTGTTGACACCCACCCTTCCTTAGTTACGGCTGTTTACACCCACCCTTCCTTAGTTACCGCTGTGTTGACACCCACCCTTCCTTAGTTACGGCTGTTTACACCCACCCTTCCTTAGTTACAGCTGTGTTGACACCCACCCTTCCTTAGTTACGGCTGTTTACACCCACCCTTCCTTAGTTACGGCTGTTTACACCCACCCTTCCTTAGTTACCGCTGTGTTTACACCCACCCTTCCTTAGTCACCGCTGTGTTTACACCCCCTTAGTTACTCACCTGCAGGCCTATGTTGAGGTAGAGTCCGACCGAGCTGGCGTCCCCGGCCTCCTGCCCTCCCTCCGTGTTCCCCATCTCCACGATACACAGCGACTCAGGGGCAGCGGGCAGCGCCTGCATACTGAGTGGTGACAGGCAGTCCTAAAATACAAGGTACATTTGTAGTACAATACAGACTCAGGGGGGACAGGCAGTCCTACAATATAAGGTACATTTGTAGTACAATACATAGACTCAGGAGGGACAGGCAGTCCTACAATATAAGGTACATTTGTAGTACAATACAGACTCAGGGGGGACAGGCAGTCCTACAATACAAGGTACATTTGTAGTACAATACATAGACTCAGGGGGGACAGGCAGTCCTACAATACAAGGTACATTTGTAGTACAATACAGACTCAGGGGGGACAGGCAGTCCTACAATACAAGGTACATTTGTAGTACAATACATAGACTCAGGGGGGGCAGGCAGTCCTACAATACAAGGTACATTTGTAGTACAATACAGACTCAGGGGGGACAGGCAGTCCTACAATATAAGGTACATTTGTAGTACAATACATAGACTGAGTGGCGAAAGGCAGTCCTACAATACAAGGTACATTTGTAGTACAATACATAGACTGAGTGGCGAAAGGCAGTCCTACAATATAAGGTACATTTGTAGTACAATACATAGACTCAGGAGGGACAGGCAGTCCTACAATATAAGGTACATTTGTAGTACAATACATAGACTCAGGAGGGACAGGCAGTCCTACAATATAAGGTACATTTGTAGTACAATACATAGACTCAGGAGGGACAGGCAGTCCTACAATACAAGGTACATTTGTAGTACAATACATAGACTCAGGGGGGACAGGCAGTCCTACAATACAAGGTACATTTGTAGTACAATACAGACTCAGGGGGGACAGGCAGTCCTACAATACAAGGTACATTTGTAGTACAATACAGACTCAGGGGGGACAGGCAGTCCTACAATATAAGGTACATTTGTAGTACAATACAGACTCAGGGGGGACAGGCAGTCCTACAATATAAGGTACATTTGTAGTACAATACAGACTCAGGGGGGACAGGCAGTCCTACAATACAAGGTACATTTGTAGTACAATACAGACTCAGGGGGGACAGGCAGTCCTACAATATAAGGTACATTTGTAGTACAATACAGACTCAGGGGGGACAGGCAATCCTACAATACAAGTGAAATTTCAAATATTTAGAAATAGATACCCGGCGAAATAAAGATTTAAGAATGACCACAGTACCTACTACCCGTACCTTCGTTAACCTATTGTATGGCACTAATTTGGTCAGATGTCATTTGGTTTTGAAACTAGTGGGATTTTGAGAGACAGGGGCATTATCTTGGTTACTGCAAGGACACAGGCATTATGCAGGGTCTTACTGCGGGTTCTAGTGAGGTGGTTTATATTATCTTATTGCAACTTACTGCGGGGTCGAGTGAGATGATTCTCACGGTGTCGTCGGCGAGTCCCACGGCCAGGAAGCGGGAGCGCTGCTCCCCGGTCGGCACGCGGCCCAGCGCCATGCAGATCACGTCTGTCGACATCTCCTTACGCTCCGTGTACTCGTTCAGCTGACCTGTCTGTAACAGGAATAAAGTAGCATTAATCAACCTGCTGCTGACCAGTGTGTAACATCAACACACTGACTAATTAGTCAACCTGTTGGTGGTCAACCTGACTTTTTGGAATTTCTTTTTTTTTTTAAACTTCGTTCTCCTATTTGATTCTTCCAGATCAACCCATCAATTTTTTGTCATGGGTTTTCTAAGAAGTTTTTGTTGGAGACTGTAGAAAATGAAAATAAAAGATCCGTTTACAAGAAAAGAGAGAAAAATTTCGCACTCTCGTACCTTTTTTTGAAAAGTACCGTACATTCCCGCGTACTACCCGCATATCGCGTATAACCCGCACCCCCAACTCAGGTGAATCCTATAACCCGTTTTTACATCTGAAAATGTCAATTTTAGTACTGTTCTATAGTGATAAAAACCCTTGTATAACCCGCACCCTATATAGGCATGTCTAGTGTCAAATGAAAGCTAAGTTTGGTTCGCGTACAACCCGCGGGTAGTACGCGGGAATTTACGGTAAAATCCATTGACCAACATTTTTTTAGGTGTGGCCAATTAATACATAATTCAGCCGGGAAATTCCTGCAAATTCCCACAAAAAGCAGGAAAAGTGGCATCTCTGGTTTGGACTTTGAGTAATATTGTTTATTGGGCATGAGAAGATGCAGTGAGTACTTACAGGGTCCATCTCGAAGTAGACGAGTTCTCCCCCGGTGAGAGCGATCACCACCTGCCGCTGGTTCACGGCACACTTCACAATGGTCTTCTTACCCGGAGTCTTCCACTCATTGACACGCTTGTCTGAGCGGATGTGGCGGATACCGTCCGGGTAGATCTACAACAAACAGGACATGGGATGCTCTCTTACAGCCTGAGACACCAGTCAGGGATACCAGAGAAGGGCCTCCCATGCGGCAGTCTCACAGCCTGAGACACCAGTCAGGGATACCACAGGTAAGGGCCTCCCGTGTGGCAGTCTTACAGCCGGCAGAGGCAGCAAGTGTTAACAGTCCAGGTATACTTCTAAGTATTAATGTACATATTTCAGTTATTTATTTAAGCCTTGTTTCCACCCTAGTTACAGTTGTTTCCACCCTAGTTACGGCCGTGTTTCCACCCTAGTTACGGCCGTGTTTCCACCCTAGTTACGGCAGTGTTTCCACCCTAGTTACGGCCGTGTTTCCACCCTAGTTACGGCCGTGTTTCCACCCTAGTTACGGCTCTGTTTCCACCCTAGTTACGGCCGTGTTTCCACCCTAGTTACGGCAGTGTTTCCACCCTAGTTACGGCCGTGTTTCCACCCTAGTTACGGCAGTGTTTCCACCCTAGTTACGGCCGTGTTTACACCACAGTTATCGCAATTTACACCCTAGTTACTGCTGTGTCTTAGTTACTGCCTATTTACATCTTAGTGTTTACACCTACCTGGACCAGCGCGTCGTCACCAAGTTGAGAACAGGACAAGGTGGGCGTGGTTCCCAGGAAGCCGGAGTCTGTGACTTCCTCCACGGTCTCCCCGATGGACAAGACGAGGGTAGCGTTGACGAAGGACACGATGATGTACGAGTCATACTCATCTGTAAGTACACGACACCACACGTCAGTAGGGGCAGAGCGGCTTCTGTTTGTGACATGTGGGGGAGCAGGAGCACAGGGTAGTACTACACATAGAACCCACATACAACAGGGCAGTATTACTACAGGGACCCAGCACCCCAGTGTTACAAAGGGACAGAATTAACACATAACATGGGCTGCCTCCTGCAGGCTTGTACTATGTTTCAGTGCAGCTTACTTACACCCGTCCCTATGTACCCATGCATATCGGCAGCGTGTCCCCCCCCCCCCCCCGTGTACTGACCTTACTGGAGAGCTGCATGGACCGTGCCTTCAGCCTGAAACGACAAAGAGGCCGGGTATATACGTACACCAGCCGTATTAGTGGGGTTTGTTTCGGTACCTGCCAGTCTACCAAACCCTCCCTGTGAACTTTATCAACCCTTTATCACAAAACTTGTCAAATCGCCCTGCCCATTTGATTTTTTTTTTTCATTAACCATTACTTTTTAGTTCTGGTCATTCGTAGACAAAATATTCTCCCAATGTTTTCTCCCCCGACCCGACCAGAACGAGGCTCTCCAACTAAACGCAGCCAGCAACAGACGGACATTTCAAGATTTCCTGTTTAATCTATAATTCTCACACCAATTTCAATTTTTTTCCCAGATTCAGAAAACAGCCCACATCCCATTTTATTTCATTTCCTTGTAACCTCATAATTAAAACAGAGTAGCAGGAAACTTGGACGGTGGACCGGGGTGACAGCAACAGCTCAGGCCACCTCATTTAGATAACTTGGATTACAGGCTTTTACAGCATATATTTTGCGGGGTGAGCCAAAGGAAATATTTCAAAAAGCTTATCTACAGCAGGAGCTGTGTCTCAAAATCTCCCAGCGGGCAGGGTAAAAAAGAGAAACCGTAATCCAAGTTATCAGAACAAAATGCAGCAGCGGCTTTTGACCCAAGATATACTCTTTACACTAGAACAGATGCAGCAGGTGGGAGCTGACTGGGACTGGTTCCTCTTCCCTCAGCCACCTCCACCCAACACTGCCTCCCAGTGTGAGTGTCTGCCCCGGTGCCCACCCACCCAGCTAACAGTGAGGGACGGGGAGGGGTTGTGCTGCATGGTGAGGTACGAGTGAAGCACTACTTAACACACACACAGCTACCAGACACACAGACAGACAGAGCCGACTCACCGTCTAAGTTCTTCTTGACTGTCCACACAGCGTTGGGGTTACCGGGCAGCTCTGACACGGCCATCTCCGACACCTGGTGGTAAAACACATTACAACATGTCATTAAGTCATGGGTTATAGGGTGTTACACAGTGTGTACTGTATACAACTGTACAGCATGATACAGGGTTACACTGATACAGCCATCTCTGACACCTAGTGACATAACATAACATAGGTTATAACAGCTTAAACTTTAAGGGATGTCAACAAATATTTTTTTGGGGTTGCCTGGAGCGTAGCGACCTGACGTTGCGCAGCAACGTCACGGCAACCCTATTAATGTTTTCGGTTTGCCTGGCACAGCCATGGGGCTCAAGGGGCACCTGTGACGTCACAGGGCGGATTATAACAATGAAAATAAATAAAATAAATATTATTTGCTGTACTGAGCGTACAGTACACTGAGTTTAGCAGGAATACTATAGTAGATTTTCAGACGGGAGATGTAGGCCTGGCGACATAAGCCTATTGTGGAAATTACTTTGTTTTAATGGGATTGTTCCCCGTGATTGCTCGCAGACATCACAGGGCCGATTATGGTAATGAAAATAATCCTGCTGTGGCGTACACCAAAATAAAATACTATTGAATATGGCTATATATGCTACGGAAATGCGAAGAAAATACCCAACTCATTACTACTGTAAGATATCATGTCAAAATATACTCAAATGACCGAGATATTCCAATTTCTGGGCAGTGCCCTCCCGGAAAGTGAGGGTAGCATGCACACAGTAGTCAAGGACGCTTCACTATAGCAACAGGACGCAGCAATGGAGAGTTCCCGTGCCATGGGCTCATGGAGCACTGTAACGTCCTGACGTAGTTGGGGAGGGAGGCGTGGGGGGGGAAAGCTTTGCCTAATTCCCCCAAGCTAGTAATAAACGACTAAAAGGAGGGGGTTATAAATCATTTTCCCTGTAAGCCTACAGGGGAGATATGTAAATTGTGTAATCCTATCTTCTCCTGAGAGTAGGCCTATCCTTAACCTATGTAGGCCTAGGCCTTTTGGGTCTATAGCCTATAGGCCTACTACGGGCTATATGTCTATACATGTTGCCAATTTATGGCTAAAAAAGGGGTGTGGTTTCTTTCTATTTTTAGGGGTACCCTATCATGTTAATCATTAGGCCTATACAAACAATCCTAAACAAGTGTTTGTATGATTAATCAATCATTATGATCCCGATTATGATGCAAGGTAACATCACGTCAGGACATTTATAATATGTTGCCATGTGGCATATGCAAGAAAAATGAGGCTTTGACCACGGGAGGGTTGGCAACCCCGACCGTGGTCAAAGCCACATTTTTCTTGTTATCATTATTATTTTATTTCTTATTTACCTCCAACCCGTGCCGCAGCACCCTGAGCGTGGACCGGGGCCCGCGCCCGCACAGCGTGTACAGCTGGGGCGTCTCCTCATTGGCCAAGTCTGCAATCTGAAACATGTAATATGGGTCATGTTAAATGCTGGTCAAACATTCACAACAGGTATCTCCAATACCGTAAAGAAATCCGAAATAAAGCTGTGCTAAATCAATGTATTTTCTTGTTCTAGTTATTCGTTCCTTTACCCAATGGTTTTTGTGGTATTTATAAGTTTAATTGGGAAATTTATAATATAATCAGTTTTTTTCATTGAAAAAGTCTCAGATTGAAATTCAATGAAATTTGATGACAAAAATCTCAATTTCCTATGACATTTGTAACAGTTTTGTGGGGGTCCAGGAGGCTTGACCCCCTTAGAAAATTTCTAAAATTTAGAAAGCAAGTGGTACATTCTAGGGGATTTTGTAACATAAATTCCATCATCATTTGCCATGATATTCCATGACACCTGGCAATTCTTTTGCAAAATTCTGTGATACGTTGGAACCCTGAGTAACATGTCGTATGATATAATATTCGCGTCTATTAAAACAGAACATTACCTGGGCATGCATGATGGGAGACAGACTGTCTAGTTCTGTATGTGTCTAATATATGTATATAGTTGGGACAGTACCTGGGCATGCATGATGGGAGACAGGCTGTCTAGTTCTGTATGTGTCTAATATATGTATATAGTTGGGGCAGTACCTGGGCATGCATGATAGGAGACAGACTGTCTAGTTCTGTGTGTGTAATATATGTATATAGTTGGGGCAGTACCTGGGCATGCATGATGGGAGACAGACTGTCTAGTTCTGTGTGTCTAATATATGTATATAGTTGGGGCAGTACCTGGGCATGCATGATAGGAGACAGGCTGTCTAGTTCTGTGTGTGTCTGTATATGTATATAGTTGGGGCAGTACCTGGGCATGCATGATGGGGGACAGACTGTCTAGTTCTGTGTGTGTCTAATATATGTATATAGTTGGGGCAGTACCTGGGCATGCATGATGGGAGTCTAGTTCTATGTGTGTCTAATATATGTATATAGTTGGGGCAGTACCTGGGCATGCATGATGGGAGTCTAGTTCTATGTGTGTCTAATATATGTATATAGTTGGGGCAGTACCTGGGCATGCATGATGGGAGTCTAGTTCTATGTGTGTCTAATATATGTATATAGTTGGGGCAGTACCTGGGCATGCATGATGGGAGTCTAGTTCTATGTGTGTCTAATATATGTATATAGTTGGGGCAGTACCTGGGCATGCATGATGGGAGTCTAGTTCTATGTGTGTCTAATATATGTATATAGTTGGGGCAGTACCTGGGCATGCATGATAGGAGACAGGCTGTCTAGTTCTGTGTGTGTCTAATATATGTATATAGTTGGGGCAGTACCTGGGCATGCATGATGGGAGACAGACTGTCTAGTTCTGTGTGTCTAATATATGTATATAGTTGGGGCAGTACCTGGGCATGCATGATGGGGGACAGACTGTCTAGTTCTGTGTGTGTCTAATATATGTATATAGTTGGGGCAGTACCTGGGCATGCATGATGGGAGACAGACTGTCTAGTTCTGTGTGTCTGTATATGTATATAGTTGGGGCAGTACCTGGGCATGCATGATGGGGGACAGACTGTCTAGTTCTGTGTGTCTAATATATGTATATAGTTGGGGCAGTACCTGGGCATGCATGATGGGAGTCTAGTTCTATGTGTGTCTAATATATGTATATAGTTGGGGCAGTACCTGGGCATGCATGATGGGAGTCTAGTTCTATGTGTGTCTAATATATGTATATAGTTGGAGCAGTACCTGGGCATGCATGATGGGGGACAGACTGTCTAGTTCTGTGTGTCTAATATATGTATATAGTTGGGGCAGTACCTGGGCATGCATGATAGGAGACAGACTGTCTAGTTCTGTGTGTGTCTGTATATGTATATAGTTGGGGCAGTACCTGGGCATGCATGATGGGGGACAGACTGTCTAGTTCTGTGTGTGTCTGTATATGTATATAGTTGGGGCAGTACCTGGGCATGCATGATGGGGCACAGACTGTCTAGTTCTGTGTGTGTCTAATATATGTATATAGTTGGGGCAGTACCTGGGCATGCATGATAGGAGACAGACTGTCTAGTTCTGTGTGTGTCTGTATATGTATATAGTTGGGGCAGTACCTGGGCATGCATGATGGGAGACAGACTGTCTAGTTCTGTGTGTGTCTGTATATGTATATAGTTGGGGCAGTACCTGGGCATGCATGATGGGAGACAGACTGTCTAGTTCTGTGTGTGTCTGTATATGTATATAGTTGGGGCAGTACCTGGGCATGCATGATGGGAGACAGACTGTCTAGTTCTGTGTGTCTAATATATGTATATAGTTGGGGCAGTACCTGGGCGTGCATGATGGGTGACAGACTGTCTAGTTCTGTGTGTGTCTAATATATGTATATAGTTGGGGCAGTACCTGGGCATGCATGATGGGAGACAGACTGTCTAGTTCTGTGTGTGTCTGTATATGTATATAGTTGGGGCAGTACCTGGGCGTGCATGATGGGAGACAGACTGTCTAGTTCTGTGTGTGTCTGTATATGTATATAGTTGGGGCAGTACCTGGGCATGCATGATGGGGGACAGGCTGTCTAGTTCTGTGTGTGTCTATGTGTTCGTGTACATAGTTACAGTACATTATCTGAGTGTCTAGTACTAGTGTCTGTGTGCTACATGGGGACATTACCTGGGCATGCATGATAGGAGACAGGCTGTCTAGTTCGTCCACCACCACGAGGTTCTTTAAGGGGCGTGGCTGGAACAGGAACGTGTCTCCTTCCTCCAGCGGCATGGCACTGCTGAACTCCGGCTCATCATCATCGTCACCCAGGTGTGCGATCTGGTAGAGGTAGCTGTAATAGAGGTACAGTACAGGTGTAAATACAGGTAACAGGGTTAGTCACCCAGGTATGTAAGGTACAGGTAGCTGTAATAGAGGTACAGTACAGGTGTAAATACAGGTAACAGGGTTAGTCACCCAGGTGTGTGATCTGGTACAGGTAGCTGTAATAGAGGTACAGGTGTAAATACAGGTAACAGAGTTAGTCACCCAGGTGGGCGATCTGGTACAGGTAGCTGTAATAGAGGTACAGTACAGGTGTAAATACAGGTAACAGTTAGTCACCCAGGTGTGCGATCTGGTACAGGTAGCTGTAATAGAGGTACAGTACAGGTGTAAATACAGGTAACAGTTAGTCACCCAGGTGTGTGATCTGGTACAGGTAGCTGTAATAGAGGTACAGTACAGGTGTAAATACAGGTAACAGAGTTAGTCACCCAGGTGTGTGATCTGGTACAGGTAGCTGTAATAGAGGTACAGTACAGGTGTAAATACAGGTAACAGGGTTAGTCACCCAGGTGTGCGATCTGGTACAGGTAGCTGTAATAGAGGTACAGTACAGGTGTAAATACAGGTAACAGAGTTAGTCACCCAGGTGTGCGATCTGGTACAGGTAGCTGTAATAGAGGTACAGTACAGGTGTAAATACAGGTAACAGAGTTAGTCACCCAGGTGTGCGATCTGGTACAGGTAGCTGTAATAGAGGTACAGTACAGGTGTAAATACAGGTAACAGAGTTACAGGTAGCTGTTATAGAGGTACAGTACAGGTGTAAATACAGGTAACAGTTAGTCACCCAGGTGTGTGATCTGGTACAGGTAGCTGTAATAGAGGTACAGGTGTAAATACAGGTAACAGGGTTAGTCACCCAGGTGTGCGATCTGGTACAGGTAGCTGTAATAGAGGTACAGTACAGGTGTAAATACAGGTAACAGAGTTAGTCACCCAGGTGTGCGATCTGGTACAGGTAGCTGTAATAGAGGTACAGGTGTAAATACAGGTAACAGGGTTAGTCACCCAGGTGTGCGATCTGGTACAGGTAGCTGTAATAGAGGTACAGTACAGGTGTAAATACAGGTAACAGAGTTAGTCACCCAGGTGTGTGATCTGGTACAGGTAGCTGTAATAGAGGTACAGTACAGGTGTAAATACAGGTAACAGGGTTAGTCACCCAGGTGTGTGATCTGGTACAGGTAGCTGTAATAGAGGTACAGGTGTAAATACAGGTAACAGGGTTAGTCACCCAGGTGTGCGATCTGGTACAGGTAGCTGTAATAGAGGTACAGTACAGGTGTAAATACAGGTAACAGAGTTAGTCACCCAGGTGTGTGATCTGGTACAGGTAGCTGTAATAGAGGTACAGTACAGGTGTAAATACAGGTAACAGAGTTAGTCACCCAGGTGTGCGATCTGGTACAGGTAGCTGGAAGTAGTATACAGGTAAGTAATATACAGGTAACAGAGTTAGTCCCCAGGTATGTGATCTCGTACAGGTTAGTAGTATACAGGTAGTGTTAGAGTAAGTACAGGTAGCTGGATGTAGTGTTGGTATGATATACAGGTAACTGGAAGTACCGGGTGTTTTCAGGGAAATTTCACTCTTTCTCGCAAAATCGGCCATTTTCATTTTTGAACACAAAATTGGCCATTTTTGGGGAATTCCCACTTTTCTGTGCCCCCCCCCCCCACTATACCCCTTCTGGTTACTCACTGGTTGCTGAACTCGGAGGCCACAAACAGGAAGCCTGTTTTGAGGACACACATGGAGGAGGCTACGGGGACCGTGTCGAAGTACTTGAGGCGTATCTCGGTGACCATGTCCTCGTCCGTCTCCAGCGTTATCTTGAAGATGTCTCCCTGCTCTGTCTGAGCCAGGAAGAAGAACATGGACTGCAACACAACAACATCCCATTAGTACAACACACAAAGCACATAGTATCTAAAGGTAGATAGTTCACATGTCAACAGGCATGTAACGGGATAAATCATCAACCAATGAGATAACCCCCGGGATTCACTGCAGAATCCTTAGGGTGCATGATGTAACAGATGGTCCCATTGTGACCGCTGTTATCTCGGCTTATCTAGGCCTTCCGCTACTTGGGCATACCATCAAAGAAAGTTAAAATCAGGCGCTCACTCACACTCGCCGTTATTTGTTAAAGCCTGCACCAAGAGGCTGAGTGGTAACAGCTATGGAACATGAACCGTACCTTGGTTTTGTGGGTGGCGCTGCAGACAAAGATCATGCCTCGCTCCGGGTCGTCCAAATCGTGCTGAAACCAAACACACATAGTCAGTCACAGTTTACACACTACTAGTACTAATAGGTCCTCTTCTCAAAGCAAGGGTTTGTCTTATAGAAATGTAGTACTAAGTGGTAGTAGTACTTATGACCGTGAGTTGAATACTACAGGACATGTAATTAATACTGAGTGCTGGGTAACTCACCAGTCTGTGGGCGATGGGGCAGCGGGTATGTTAACACCCTAGTTACGGCTGTGTTTACACCTTAGTTACAGCTGTGTTAACACCTTAGTTACGGCTGTGTTAACACCTTAGTTACGGCTGTGTTTACACCTTAGTTGCGGCTGTGCTTACAACTTAGTTACGGCTGTGTTTACACCTTAGTTACGGCTGTGTTTACACCATAGTTACGGCTGTGTTTACACCATAGTTACGGCTGTGCTTACAACTTAGTTACGGCTGTGTTTACACCTTAGTTACGGCTGTGTTTACACCTATACTTAGTTACTCACCCGTCTCCTGGGGATGGGACAGCGGATGTCCGGCTGGTCACCAAAGTTCTTGTATGTGATGTAGTTCTCAGAACAGATGAGGACGCCGCTCGGACCGTCGTTACCGCCCGGCACTGAAACAACCAACGCCATGTTAGACAACCATGCAGGGGAGCACTTCTTACTTTAGTCCACACCATATTACATAATTCTACAGAATCCTAATGCACCGACATGTTCTATTTGTATTAGTGACGCCATAATGTACCTGACATAAGGAAGTTGGCGTGCTCCTCGAGTTGTTCTGAGTATTTCGAGTTGTTCTGAGTATTTCTGTAAGTTTACCTGATATCAGGAAGTTGGCGTGCTCCTCGAGTTGTTCTGAGTATTTCTGTAAGTTTACCTGATATCAGGAAGTTGGCGTGCTCCTCGAGTTGTTCTGAGTATTTCTGTAAGTTTATCTGACATAAGGAAGTTGGCGTGTTCCTCGAGTTGTTCTGAGTATTTCTGTAAGTTTACCTGATATCAGGAAGTTGGTGTGTTCCTCGAGTTGTTCTGAGTATTTCTGTAAGTTTACCTGATATCAGGAAGTTGGCGTGTTCCTCGAGTTGTTCTGAGTATTTGCGCACGACGTGGTTCAGGCCCAGATCCAGCTCGTAATACGTCAGCATCTGTTGTGTTTTCATGGCGGCCTCTCCTGTGAAGTCTGTGTCCGACTCCTGTAAAACATCAATGTGACGTTAGGGGAGTTGTTTCATATTTATCATGCAGTAGAGTACTTAATAGTCATTGCTAATTTGGCCCGCGATCCATCAAAGATTCCCCCCCTATATATGCTATACATTCTACAATAGATAACTGCATCTTAAGTAAGCTGTTAACATGAAGGCAGCTTCCTCGGTGCAGTCATTGTGACTTGTGTACATCCTCACTCGTCCCTACGTCTGCTGGCCGAGGTGCTGACATTACACGACACCCCGTATCACCAGTATCAGATTTTTATTGACCGGATCTATCAGCCTTCTTACTAACTGAAGACACCCCTCGCAAAGAACAAGCTTCAGTAACACTTAGCTGGGTCTTTGTGAGGGGTGGACTCAGGTAGTAGGCAGGTTGGTAGATACGGTCAATAAAAACCTGATACCAAACTCACCTGCTGGAAACCATTTAACATCTACGTACCTCGTAGTCGATCTCGAGGCAGGCGAATGTTGGGTTCTCGAAGCCCACGTCGACCCCGACCATGTGGTAGACCAGGGTGTTGGACTTGTGGGCCTCCAGGGGGGAGGAGATGGTGAGACGGGCCTGGGCATCTCTGTTTAGGATGTACACCAACTTCTGCTTCTCTATAGCTCCTACAACACAACACGATAATACATTAACACTAAGTACTACACACACCCACACCCATGTACACAACTTCTGCTTCTCTATAGCTCCTACAACACAACACAATAATATCATTATACTGTGGTCGTACTTTATTTCGCTCGGTATATATTTTCGCTATATTCACGGAAATGAAAAATCCGCGAAATTCTTATATGCTACAGTATGGAATGAATACCCGCGAATTAGTCTTTTTAGCCACCTCAGCAAAAATTTACACCCGTGAATATAAGTACTTTCACAGTAGTATATAGTACACCCACGTACACCAACTTCTGCTTCTCTATAGCTCCTACAATAAGACACAATAACACATTACCTGTAACACAAGATTGACCCATAAAGTATAGAATGCAGATTCCCGTCCCCAACACACCTTTTTCTTTAAAAGTATTTACAATATCTCCCCCCCCCCCCCGCCACACACACACACAAGCTGCACTCACCGATCATGACGGCGCGCCCCTTTGGGTCGATGGCCAGGTACTGTCCGGGTACAATCCTCCTGCAGCCGCTCTTACCAAACGTCTCCTGGTGGACCTAGAACAGACAACAATGGGTAACAGGTTACAAACTGTAACAACCTGCTACACATGGTGACACAAAGGTGACATGGTGCACCTGGGGACAGATACAAAGATGCAAGTCAGAGGTGAGAAAATTCTGAAATCTAGAATCTGGAAATATTAACTAAGTGGAGATCACGCGTGCATATCCCATTCTGTTCCTTTGTCTGCTTCCCAATGTATAGGCTACCTCCCATACCGGTACATAGTGGTGCCTCTACATGGGTACACAACTTTTTGGCCGTGTCGATTTTTAGCAAGAGTGACAGGTTGTCGTGTCGATTTTTTATACATATTGAACATACTAGGGCCTTATAAAAATATCTGTCCGTCGATTTTTAAAGGGGCCGTGTCGCCCGTGTCGATTTTTAAAGGGGCCGTGTCGATTTTTACCCATGTAGAGGCACATAGTGGGTCTAGTTCCATCATTGATTCCCTAAAAGTCAGCAGCACCAGCAATATTAGCAAATAAGAGGTCAGGGATTCATTTACTCCTTAGATTTAGCTTTCAGATTTCCCAGTTTCTGAGATCCTGCCTGAACTAGTTCTTTGGCCACTAAAGTGACCCTTTGGCATGGCTATAGAGTAAACATATATATATATATACATATATATATGTATATACTTATATATACGGGGTAAATAACTTCTATATGTCAGATGTTGTTGTGAGGGTACTTACCCGCTCAAAGATGTTCTTGGCAGCGATGTATTCCAGGATGACGATTCTCCCCGAGTCTGATCCCACAACGAGGTAATCTGCAACACACCGCGCACCATGAGACACATATCATAGGTGGACGTCCTTTCACAGGAAACCAGACCTTCTTTCAAATTTGATGTTTTTGAATACTCTATCAGGGTTCCCACAAAAATTTCAGATGAAAATTCCATGACATTTCCATGACAAAATTTCCAATTTTCCATGACATTTATAAAATTCTTGTGTGGGGTCATGAAGCTTGGCCCCTGAGAAAATTTCAAAAATCTAGAAACCATATGGTACATTCTCGATGATTTTGTAATATCAATTCTATTATTTTCAAATTCCATGAGATTCCATGACACATGGCAAATTTTTACAAAATTCCATGACATTCCAGACAGCTTTCAAATTCCATGACATTCCATGACTTTCCATGACACGTGGGAACCCTGTCTATGCCTCATGAGATAAGACAGTCATATTATTTGATACAGTAAAAGCTCATTATTTCTCTTTCTGTCTTGTTGACAACGCCACTCACTCGTGTAGTTTTTAAATGTTATATTTCTGAAAGAATATATATTTGTATATTTCCTGCATGGTGTAAGACACAGTAGGTTGTGGCTGGTGTACTGACCTTTAGATCCTCCGGTGAGTCTGAAGGGCATGATGGCGCGGATGGTGCCGAACACCTCCACCGTGAGGATGGAGTAGACCTTGCCAGTGTTGGGGTCAGGCCGCAGCAACTCCAGTACCTACAACATTACAGTAATAGAGCTATAGTACCAACAGTTACAGTACAGTGTACACAGTACACAGTATACAGGATGGAGTAGACCTTGCCAGTGTTGGGGTCAGGACGCAGCAACTCCAGTACCTACAACATTACAGTAATATAACTATAGTACCAACAGTTACAGTATAGACCATACAGTGTTAGGGTACACAGTACACAGGGTGCAGTACACCTTGCCAGTGTTGGGGTCTGGGCAGCAGCTCCAGTACCTGCCAGGGTTAAGACGCACAGTGTTATATCATAGACCTTATTTTATATACCAGAGGCCTTCGGCCTCTGGCGAGTGACCATATGCGCCCCCCCCCCCCCCGCCCTCCAGGGTGAGACGTCCGTGCTCTATTTATAGCTGTCCCTTGACCTAGTTGCCTCGGACAACATGGCGGCCCCCATAGAGAATCTGGTCACGTGGTTTCGCGAAGAAGATATAATAGTAGTCTCTAACCAACACACATGTGTTATAATACAGAACAGACCTTACAGTGTTAGGGTACACAGTGTGCAGTATACAGGATGGAGTATGATACAATATACTACAGTACCAACACACTGGTATGGTACAACATACAACTTACAGGATGGAGTATGGTACAGTATATTACACACACTGGTATGATACAACATACAGGATGGAGCAGCCCTTGCCTCAGCTCAGATACACTAGCCAAAAAAAAAAATCGAACGTGTGACTGCATCACAAATGACTCAGGTTCGGGGGGGGAAATGTAGTATCATCATATAGGAGTATACATATAATAATATTGTTCATCCCCAAATCCCAAGCTAATGTCCCAACCCCCGAGTCTCACCCCCGAGTCCCACCCCCGAGTCTCACCCCCGAGTCCCAACCCCGAGTCCCAACCCCGAGTCCCAACCCCGAGTCCCAACCCCGAGTCCCAACCCCTAGTCCCACCCCCGAGTTCCACCCCTGAGTCCCAACCCCGAGTCCCACCCCCGAGTCTCACCCCCGAGTCCCAACCCCGAGTCCCTTCCCCTTCCCCCGTTAACTAGACTCAGGGTCAGGTAGAGGTGTGAAGGGAAATGTATCATTTATCATAGTAAGAAAGAGAAAGGGTGCACTCTTGTATTAATGGGATTCTTAAAGATGTGACCTTTGACCTTGATTTTGACCTTTTTCCGACCTAGATATCATCCTACACATAACAGAAATGAATTCAGCACCTTTGGTTTACCCTAGTTCACTATCCATATCCATCCATTGCTCCCCCTATTATATCCTGGCTGGAGTGTTTCGGATAGCATACCCAAATTGTGCGTCACGAGTCAGGAACTCACAACTACCTATAGGCCTGCACCACACAACCTATAGGTCGCATGACGCAGGTGCCCTAAGAAAGCCACACCGAGTGAGGCAAGCCGCGCAAAAGAAGGGTATACTCAAAAAAAATGTGGACATTGACTTTCTTTTGGGGGGGTACTTAGGCCCAAATTCAAATTTTCATGTTCCCCGATCTTGGCTATCTATGTATTTTGTCCTCTCACGTCTATGTCAGACACACACTGAATAAAAAGCTCCCATGTCCATATTGTAAGTAACAGCGAATAGTGCTTAGTAGGGTCTGAGCTATATCCTACTACAGGGTTGTCTGTTTTTGTTCTCAAAATATTTGTCATGTATTGAACAACACTGGACAGCAACATATATATTAAATTACCATTAAATTACCATACCGGTATCTAACATACTGCAGCGTATGTTGGGCCTAGTATATGATATAGGATGGCATCTCCTTTGGGAAGTAGTGTAGTACTTCCCTGTGTTAAATTACCATTGGATCCAGTCAAAGCTTGCTGAAAAAAAGTGTCTCACCCCAGTTTGGTCGGCTGCCGAGATCTGTCCCATTGACTTAGCACTGAGCCCGTTCAATATGTAACTGTTAAATGTCAAGGGTTATCTACAGGCTCCCATAGGGCTCTATGCTGAAGCAAATTACCACCATTTTAGACACAAAATTAAAATCATGCTTTTCAGGGGGAAGCGTTTGAAAATGGATTAAAGCGTGATTACATAGGAAGGACAACATTGTACCGCATCTAATGACACAAAATTGAGAGAAAAAGCTCCAATTTTGAAGGAATGACAGCTGTTTTAAATTTTAGGCTGAGAGACCCCCTGCTACCCGTCGCACAAGACTCAGAGTAAACCTGAGTCAATAAAGGTGTGTTCCGGTAACATCATGAAAAAAGCTAGGTAGGTAGGGTCGGATTTTCTTTTTTTTAATATTTTTTTTATGGGGCCTGAGCTGGGAATTACAAGCCAAACTACCGCAGGTAGAGTGTGATTTTGCGCACCTTAGGCCACACCCCAAAAAAAAGTTCAGGGTTCCCACAAAAATTTCAGTTTGAAATTCCATGACATTTCCATGACATTCCATGACAAAAATCTCAATTTTCCATGACATTAATAACATTTTTGTGGGGGTCAGGGGGCTTGGCCCCCGAGAAAATTTCTAAAATCAAGAAAGCAAATGGGAGATTTCTAGGAGATCTTGCTATATTAATTCCATTATTTTCACATTCCATGACATACAGCAAATTTTTACAAAATTCCATGACATTCCATGACTTTCCAGACAGCTTTCAAACTCCATGACATTCCATGACACGTGGGAACCCTGAGGTTGGTCAATAGATTTCACTTTTCAAAAAATGGTGCGAGCGAGCGAAATTTTATTTTATTTTTTTTCAAGAATTATTTTTTATCAATGGATTTGGTCGGTGTGAAACTGGAGGGAGCGAGAATTTCTTTTTTTTAAACCAGCCTCCGACAAAAGTTCTTAGTGGACCCTATAAAAATGTACTGGCCGATCTGGGGGAATTACTGGAAGAAAAATTTGAAGAAAAATAAAAATTCTCAATTTTGAAAAAAATGAGGCGAGCGAAATCCATAAAAAAATTCCATTTTCGAAAATAAGGTACGCGAAATCCATTGACCAACTTTTTTTTTTGGTCTGGCCTTATCTTTGGAAATGCCAATTTTTTTACATGGCTGTTACATGCTGGTTGTCCACTTTATTTTTTTTGAAGTGTGAGGGGTTGGTGGGGGGGGGGGGCACCCAGCTGTGACAAAAGATCTTAGTGGACCCTAACATACAAATTTATTGGTTGATGGGGGGGGGGGGATGTTTACTCGAAGAAAAATTTAAAAAAAAAATCTATCTTGAAAAAAATTATACAACCAAAATCCATTGACAAAATTCTTTTTTGGGTCTGGCCTTGGGGGGGGGGGGATCTTTTTTTTAAGAACAGGGCAGTAGGGTGGGTTTTTGCATTTTTTTACACCCCCCCCCCGGGTCCACAGGTCGAATTATTTTTTATCCCCCCCCCCCCCCCGCACACAGGCCCTTTGAAGCAAAGTAACACGAAGGGTTACCAAAAACTAAAAGTTTGCTCCAAGACTTTGAGAAAACTATGAGATAAATCTAAATTCTTTGTGCCTCTGAGAAAAAGAGAAATAAATTTTAAAAATTAAAATTTTAAAATCATAAAAAAAATTAAAAAATTCCTGGAATGTCCAAAAAAAAATTAGGGTCGGCCCTGTTTTGCTAGGTAGGGTC
>OX381712.1:830162-917662 GCA_947462335.1 Harmothoe impar
CCAAAAAAAAATTAGGGTCGGCCCTGTTTTGCTAGGTAGGGTCGGGTGACCGAAAACACAACTCCTTTTTTTTTTGGCCCAGGGTATCTATCGTGGGTTTGTATTGTCTGATTTAGTACATGTTGTCTCACCTCGCTGTGTCTAGTTTTAGGTCATATGTAGTGTTGTTTATATATTTACTGTGTTTTATATATTTACTGTTAGTTTTGTCTCACTTTTCCGCGTGCTACGATGATCTCCTGCTGCTTGGTGCAGAAGCTGCCATGTTCTATAGTGTGTAGTAAGTGTATGTGGTGTATGTTGTAGTGTAGGGTTTATATACTAAGTGGGTGTGGTGTGTAGTAATATAAGTATCTTACCTTGCCGCGTGCCACAATGATACCCGGCTGCTTGGTGCCGGAGAAGCTGTCATGTTCTACAGTGTGGTAGTAAGTGTATGTGTAGTGTAGGGTTTATACTCGGTGTATGTGGTGTATGTGTAGTGTAGGGTTTATACTCGGTGTATGTGGTGTATGTGTAGTGTAGGGTAATATACTAAGTGGGTGTGGTGTGTAGTATATAAGTATCTTACCTTGCCGCGTGCTACGATGATCTCCTGCTGTTTGGTGCCGGAGAAGCTGCCGTGGATGGCGTGCGTGCTGCCCGTGGCACGCTGCAGCGTCAAGTTGTACAGGAACATGGCGCCTTGTTATACGCACCACCTGTAACACATATACACATGTTATACGCACCCCCTGTAACACATATACACACGTTATACGCACCACCTGTAACACATATACACATGTTATACACACCCCTGTAATGTACATATACACACGTTATACGCACCCCTGTAATGTACATATACACACGTTATACGCACCACCTGTTACACATATACACGTTATACGCACCCCTGTAATGTACATATACACATGTTATACGCACCACCTGTAATGTACATATACACATGTTATACGCACCACCTGTAATGTACATATACACACGTTATACGCACCCCTGTAATGTACATATACACACGTTATACGCACCGCCTGTAATGTACATATACACATGTTATACGCACCCCCTGTAATGTACATATACACACGTTATACGCACCGCCTGTAATGTACATATACACATGTTATACGCACCCCTGTAATGTACATATACACACGTTATACGCACCCCTGTAATGTACATATACACATGTTATACGCACCCCTGTAATGTACATATACACACGTTATACGCACCCCTGTAATGTACATATACACACGTTATACGCACCCCTGTAATGTACATATACACATGTTATACGCACCACCTGTAATGTACATACACACACGTTATACGCACCCCTGTAATGTACATATACACACGTTATACGCAGCCCTGTAATGTACATATACACACGTTATACACACCACCTGAAATGTACATATACACACGTTATACGCACCACCTGTAATGTACATATACACACGTTATACGCACCCCTGTAATGTACATATACACATGTTATACGCACCCCTGTAATGTACATATACACATGTTATACGCACCCCTGTAATGTACATATACACACGTTATACGCACCCCTGTAATGTACATATACACACGTTATACGCACCCCTGTAATGTACATATACACATGTTATACGCACCACCTGTAATGTACATATACACACGTTATACGCACCCCTGTAATGTACATATACACATGTTATACGCACCCCTGTAATGTACATATACACACGTTATACGCACCACCTGTAATGTACATATACACGTTATACGCACCCCTGAAATGTACATATACACACGTTATACACACCCCTGTAATGTACATATACACATGTTATACGCACCCCTGTAATGTACATACACACACGTTATACGCACCCCTGTAATGTACATATACACATGTTATACGCACCCCTGTAATGTACATACACACACGTTATACGCACCCCTGTAATGTACATATACACATGTTATACGCACCCCTGTAAGTTACATATACACATGTTATACGCACCCCTGTAATGTACATATACACACGTTATACACACCCCTGTAATGTACATATACACATGTTATACGCACCCCTGTAATGTACATATACACACGTTATACGCACCTCTGTAATGTACATATACACATGGTTATACGCACCCCCTGTTACACATATACACGTTATACGCAGCCTCTGTTACACATAAACACGTTATACGCACCCCTGTAATGTACATATACACACGTTATACGCACCCCCTGTTACACATATACACATTATACGCAGCCCTGTAAGTTACATATATACACGTTATTCGCACCCCTTCAACACGCACACGTTATATGCACCCCCTGTAAGGTACATACATACATACATGTTACACACCCATTGTAACACATATACACACGTTATACGCACCCCTGTAAGTTACATATACACATGGTTATATCACCACCAGGTTACTGGTATACACACAGCATTAAGCTTCCTGTAGAGCAACATGGCACCTGGTTATACGCACCCCCTGTGACACATATTACACACGGTACGCACCACCTGGTTACACACACCGTATTGCTTTTGAATAGTAGCAAGCGCAGCAACAACTCCAGGGGACGCTGAGCATAGCCCCCCCCCCCCCCCCGGAAAATTCCGCAATTCTATATCTGTAAAACCAAATGCTGCATTCTGATGCCTTCTGTCACACATTCTGCTCACCCTGAGGCTGTGCCAATATGACCCCTCCCGCTGAAAAGATATCTCAATGGATCTGGACTAATCAGCAGGGTCGACGTTTTCGCTCAAAAGTGTTGGATATCCTCCAAGTTACAACTGTGGTGTTGGAGGCATCACATCCCTGTAACAAGAATTGTCATAATACAACTTGTCAACACCGATACTTTTGTATCAGTGTAAGGGAGTGTTCATTTATTAGTTGCGAGGGTAGGGGGGGGGGGGGGGGGGGTAGGATGTAAAAATTTCCCACCCCTCCTGAGGGGGGGCGTAAAAAATTCTGACCCCTCTTGAGGGGGGGGGGGGTAAAAAATTTAGCCCCTTTTTAGCAAAAAAGCCAGCGCATTACTATAGTTTAAAGGGGGGTGGGCGAAAAAATGTTGCTGCCTTCGGCGAGGGGGGCCACGAAACGTTCCATGCGCTCTCCGAAATCTCACAATCCCCCCCCTCCCTGTAATTAATAAATGAACACTCCCTAAAAATAAAAGATGTTGTGACAGTCGTGAGAATACCCACAATCATACCCTTAAGGGGGTGTTCATTTATTAATTACAGGGGGGGGGGTGGGGGATGAGATTTCGGGCAGAGGGGTGAAAAGTTTCTACGCCCCCCTCCCCCTCGAGAGCGCGTGGAATGTTTTGCGCCCCCCCCCCCCACCGAAGGCGAAGGGGCTGACATTTTTTCGTTTTTTAGCTAAAACGGGGCTCCATTTTTTACGCCCCCCCCCCCAAAAGGGGTTAGAATTTTTTACGCCCCCCCCCTATTTTTTAATATGTACCTACATTTTAATTTAGATGGCCCAACAGTGTTGGCAACACCCCCAATGCTGTAGGTATTACAGCCCCCCCCCCCCCCCACTTTCCAAAATTCCTAAATAATCCATGGCGCTAGATTTGAACTTCGATAATTTGTGAAACTGAAAGGGCCAAAAAAAAGGGACTGCAAACAGTGACTAAAATGCCATAGATGACAAATTGCTAGCCTATAACACTACATGTTAGTCCAGAACAATACTAATTACGGGACATGGACTCTTTAACGACCCAATACACATCATTTGACATTAAAACCACAATACACATCTGACATCAAATTCAAAGAGACAAACGTTGGGGAAGCGTCTGTCGGCCTATCCCAACTTTGTTTACATCCGAACCGGCTAAATTTCACGAACAAAAACAGGATCAAGTTCACATCGACGGCTTCTAAACAAATGCTAGTTTTGAAGACTAATATGTTTTCTTTCTTTTTGTTTAATTTGATTGGCGGATGCTCGCAAATAAGACGGATTTATCGAGATTTAAATGTGAAAACTCACCAAAAAATTCGATATTCAGTCGGCGACTTGTGGGTATCCCACAGTGCTTTGCGCTGTGTTTTTGTTATTTTACTATAGCTCGCAGCAAACTGCATCGTGATAGTTGTTTTGCAAAATCCTCGCAAAAATGCGCAAAAACCTGCAAAAAGCAAGTAATGTATCGTATATATCCTCCAAACTATGTTTTGACACCATAAACCTTCCATAGTAGCTAAATCCTCCCTAAAACGAGCTGCCTTAAACAAAGTAAATACAAGACTGCAGTTCTTGTCACGGCTATCGGCACGGAATGTCAACATGGCGGCGCCCATGGGAAGTGCCACGTCTCTGGACAACATCGAGAATTTAACAAATATTGATGATATACGGAAAGCATACCAGAAACTATGCAAGGAGGAGGTGTGTATCTTGGTTGTGTGCTAGTTTGTCGGAAGTTTGTGCCGCTGTTTGTCTCTGGTTCCCCCAAAGCTCCGCCTTTTTGACAGTTTCTGAGACTCGCTGTGATTCACTCTCAGTCTCACTCAGTCTCAGTGGTCTCACTGACGCGACACTCACAACTCGTATACCGGTATTATAATTAATAAACCCGTCTCGCCCTCACCCAGACTCATCTACATATCGTATCTCTACATGTAGTAAACGACACGCTTATTTTATATAATATATACATATATTATTTTACAAATATCACATGTAATTTTTTTTATACCGGTAGATTCTACATCGTTTTACATATAGTGTATATTATATTACACATATTACATTCCAGGTGCTGGTTAGGGTTGTATCACATATATTATATTACATATATTACTGTACCTTCTACCCTTACAGGTGCTGGTGGGGGAGGAGTATCAAATTACATATATTACTGGATACCGGTATTATATTACACCTATTACATTGCAGGTGCTGGTCGGGGAGGAGCTGAACGGTGTCTCTGTAGTACATGTAGTAATGAAACCCTTATATTACATATTATATTACACATATTACTGTATATCATATTACATATATTACCGTATATTACACCTATTACATTGCAGGTGCTGGTGGGGGAGGAGCTGAACGCGCTGCTGGGACACCAGGTGTCTATCGAGGCCAAGATGGCCGGCCTCCACACCATGCTGTGAGTCGTTACCGTCCCCGTTCTCACTCAGTCAAGGTTTATAATAATAATGATAATAATGATGATAATGATAATAATGATAATAATAATAGGTTTAATAAACATGGAGACAACTACTTAATGAGTATCAAAACTGAAAGAAAAGCAAGTGCGTTTCAAGTCCAAAGTCTGGGTTTATCAATTTCCTTTTTGATTTCCCAGAGGAATAATTGTGACTTTTTTGTCTTGGTTTGTATTTCTCTTCCACATTTAGGTAAAACAAAATGGTGTTTTTCTCCTTAGCCCGAACCTGCAGCTGCTACAAAGTGACTCTGAGAACTTGTCGAGTATGATCGCGTTCACGTCAACCCTCGCCGAGAACGTCAGCAGCAAAGTCCGGCAACTGGACCTGGCCAAGGTAAGTAGCACATGTATCAGGCTAACCACCAATGTATCAGGGCTAACCACCAACACCTGGATGAGCACTTACGGTGCCTTCAGACAGCTGCCATTCTCTTAACTGTGGGTATTTGACATTAACAAACCACCAGATTCTGGTAATTAGATAACTAGTTCTGTCAAGGCATTTTTAAATAATCCTGTTTAACCCTGTCAGGGGCGCGTGGTGAGCTGCAGTCAGCGCGTGGAGGATTTACTCGACCTCAAGTTCTGTACGGATGGAGTCCAGCGCGCTCTACACGACGAGGACTATGAACAGGTGAGAGGCTCACTTTAACAGGGGAGAGGGTCACTTTAACAGGTGAGAGGGTCACTTTAACAGGTGAGAGGGTCACTTTAACAGGTGAGAGGGTCACTTAAACATGTGAGAGTGTCACTTTAACAGGTGAGAGGGTCACTTTAACAGGTGAGAGGGCCACTTTAACAGGTGAGAGGGCCACTTTAACTGGTGAGAGGGTCACTTTAACAGGTTGAGAGAGTCGCTGTAACCGGTACAACTGTTGGGGAGTGGTTAATACACTTTATATTCCTTCAGGTAGTATGGATTATATCAGGTATACTAATGTTTACTGATTGTAAACTAGAGTTACTCCATGTGTTTCAGGCAGCGGCCCACATCCACCGCTTCCTGTCCCTGGATGAGAATGTGCTACGTATGAGTGAAGACATCAGTGCAGGTTGGTGCAATGTCTAACTCATAGTCAGACTTATACTACATGTATACACTGAGTACGCTACTGTACAACATCAGCGCAGGTCTATGTATACACGACATGTACTAAACACGACACGAGTGCAGGCCTATACACGACATGTACTAAACACGAGTGCAGGCCTATACACGACATGTACTAAACACGAGTGCAGGCGGGTCTCACTCATAGTTTGAGTACCTACTACATGTACAATAGTCTCATACTCCCATGTACACACACTAAACACAACATGAGTGCAGCTACAAGAGTCTATATACTGTATGTACATGTACACACTGCTGTACAACAGTCTAATACTACATCTACACACTACTAAATACAAGATAATGTACAACCAGTATATGTCAGCGACTCACTCACTGAAGATTCTCTTGAGTTCTAACAGTTCATAATTGAATTGTTATAGAGTGATCTCTGGTTGTAGTCAGAGTTTCATCTCTTTCATCACAGTGTTATTTGATTCTAGTGTTATTTCATCCTGCAGTTTCATCTAATTCATTCAGGCAGCACTCTGGGTTAGGGGGTAGGGTCAGGGTTAGGGTGTGTGTGTGTGGGAGGGTATACACTGTCACCCTGTGGTTTAGGTTAGTATCAGTGTACTGTATACAAGTGTTACTACATTCAGGCAGCACGCTGGACACGTCCTTCAAGTTGCTGCACGAGTCTCAGAGTAAACTCAAGGCCATCGTCCACAACAAGTTTGACGCGGCCGTGCACGCCGGGGACGTCGCCTCCGTGGAGCGCTTCTTCAAGATCTTCCCGCTCATAGGAGAACGAGACGACGGACTCACCAAGTTCTCAAAGTACCTCTCTGCTCAGGTAAGTAGGTCACTGCTCTGAGTCTCTGACTTATGTTTGAATTCTTCATAAGATGTTTTAAGGATCTGTCTGTGATATTAAACCTTCAATACCATACTGTATACCACTGTGTGTACTCTACATGTGATATAACTCTGTGTGTTTGTACAAGTACCAGTTTGTAGCTGTACTCTACATGCCCCCTGTGTGTTTGTGTCTGTTGTAGCTGGTGGACAAGGCAGACCAGAACCTCCAGTTGGTGCCTTGTAGCGCTGTGTTGTAGCTGTTTGATGTAGCTCTACTCTACATGTAATGTAACTCTATATTTGTAGCTGGCGGACACGGCAGACCAGAACCTCC
Organism: Harmothoe impar; assembly: GCA_947462335.1. NCBI lineage: Eukaryota > Metazoa > Annelida > Polychaeta > Phyllodocida > Polynoidae > Harmothoe > Harmothoe impar. Next base: position 837,659 of record OX381712.1, read on the forward strand.
AGTTGGCGCTGTCGCTGCAGGCCGGAGACAAGCGAGCCAATGTGCTGTACGCCGACACCATCACCATGCTGTTTGAGGGCATAGCGCGGGTCGTGGAGATACACCAGCCCCTGGTAGAGACATACTACGGTAAGATACCACCACTCGTAGACACATGTATTTTCCTACAAAAAGATTGAATTTTATAAACCTTGGTAAGCTAAGTTTTTCAGGTTTGTTTGGATTAGAAAGATGGAAGCCGTCACCTACAATGACTATACAGGTGATAAATAACCAAACCATTATAATTTCTAAGGTTTTGTATTTTCTACATACATGATGTCTGTATACCAGGATAGTGTCAGGTTGTTAGATAACTCAATGTCTACAGCTCCCTCTCCCCCTGACAGGCCCGGGCCGCGTCATCACCATGCTACAAGCGCTACAGAAGGAATGCGACAGACAAGCGCGCAAAATTGTGGAGCACTTTAAGAAAAACAGAGACTTTGACAGAAAGGTAGGGCTCTACATGGGGTTCATAGTGGTACCGGGACATGAGTGGGAAGGGTGTTGTCACTGTCATGTCTGTTACACAATGTCTGTCCACACTGCAGTAAGTGGGTTCAGTCTCCAGGTCTGCATGTACATAGTAGACAGATGAACTGCTAAATTCTCTACTTGTTTTGTTTGAAGGTAAAATTATTAGTGCTTTTGTTTACAATGTTTGAAGGCAAATTAATTTGTGTTTGTCTTTTTTACAATGATTAGCAACAACTTTGTATATTTGACAACAGGTGCAGTCAGTTCAACAAGCACTGTACTCACAGAAATCTACAGCCATGGAAAAGTAAGAGTTCCTTTCTGCCATCAGTACCGCTATATTAAAAGGAAGATACATGTAGTAGTCTCTACTACCGGCATGTTGTAGATTAGATGTGAACATCGTAATATTCAGGCTGTACCACTGCCTGTCTTATTGATTGTAGGTGATATATGATAAATTATTTACCGCAAGTTTCACGTAAATACCAAAGCTGGGTAACATGTAACTTAACTGTTTCAGGCTGGAAATGCTTCTGGCCCGTTTTAGCTCTATATTCTCACGGGGTTTAGGCTTGGTACCATGTAACTACACTGTCTCAGGCTGGACATATTGGCTCTGTTCTCACGCGGTTTAGGCTGGGTACCATGTAACTCTATACTGTTTCAGGCTGCACATATTGGCTCTGTTCTCACGAGGTTTAGGCTGGGTACCATGTAACTCTACTGTTTCAGGCTGCACATATTGGCTCTGTTCTCACGGGGTTTAGGCTGGGTACCATGTAACTCTGTATTGTTTCAGGCTGGACCCGCGTGAGCTGGATGTACTTCTGGCCGAGGTGACGTTACTCAACACCAGGACCGAGCTCTACCTGCGCTTTGTACGCCGCCGCGTCATGGTGAGTACCACGCCGTGTTGGTTCTGTCCTCATGTACCACGCTGTCCTCACGTACCACGCCGTGTTGGCTCTGTCCTCATGTACCACGCCGTGTTGGCTCTGTCCTCACGTACCACGCCGTGTTGGCTCTGTCCTCACGTACCACGCTCTGTCCTCACGTACCACGCCGTGTTGGCTCTGTCCTCACGTACCACGCTCTGTCCTCACGTACCACGCCGTGTTGGCTCTGTCCTCACGTACCACGCTCTGTCCTCACTTACCACGCCGTGTTGGCTCTGTCCTCACGTACCACGCCGTGTTGGCTCTGTCCTCACTTACCACGCCGTGTTGGCTCTGTCCTCACGTACCATGCCGTGTTGGCTCTGTCCTCACGTACCACGCCGTGTTGGTTCTGTCCTCACGTACTACGCCGTGTTGGCTCTGTCCTCACGTACCACACTCTGTCCTCACTTACCACGCCGTGTTGGCTCTGTCCTCACGTACCACGCCGTGTTGGCTCTGTCCTCACGTACCACGCCGTGTTGGCTCTGTCCTCACGTACAGCGCCGTGTTGTATCATACTGAACCAGTAACCTGAGAGTTGTCTTCCAGTATCCCGACCGACCCTACGGTTTCAATATTGGGGCTGACCTTAATGTCTTTTTAATTTTTCAGAAAATTTCTGAAATTGTTGGTGCTTTTACTACTAAAATTACTCTATTTTTCTTTTTCAAAAAAATGGTAAGGAAAAAAACTATTAATTTTGGCTATGTTTTTTTAGGCCTCACACAACAAAATAACTGTACTGCACCATTTGGTGTGACTACGGTACCTAATTGTGTCCACCTTCGTGTTGCAGACAGACATGGAGGTGGCGTACCAGACAGAGGAGGCACACAAAGGTCAGTCACACTCCTGGGTGCTTCAACCATGAACCTACCAGTGTGTAACCACTAGTGTGTGGATTGCAGCTAGTGCCATATCCATGCCACCTAGTAGTCAATTTGGAATCAACTGTATGAATGTACAGTCGATGATAGACCCTGCTCTAATCACTGGGGGTCCTGCTATGTGCCAGGCCTAGTGTGGACAGAGGGTTTGTCTTCTAAACCACTGGTGTACTATCATATAATCAACAAACAGGCACATATCGGGGTGAATATGGAAAGCTAAGGGTCTAGAGATAAGCATGGAACCTTCTTTGGCCCTGTAAACCTTTTACTTTGTCTGTAATGAGGTCCTGTAGTTCACCCACAGTCAAAACATGGGGATCTCTCACCAGCCCAGTTTGGCAATACTGGGCTGGCTCGCTAGCTAGCCACCTAGATACAACCACGCCACCAACATTCCTGTTACTGGTCACAAAAAGGAAATATAATATAAAATGAGTCCAGTCAAAGACATATACATCGAAGCTTTAAGAGGCTTTATCTTTAATATTCCAGTAGTAGTAGTAGTAGACCAGTTCTCACTGTGAGTTATATCTTACAGAGCACACAGCGGTGGTAGACCAGTTCCTGGCTCACTGCGAGCTGAGCCGATTGCTGCAGGAGCTGATCGGGTCTTACATCATGATGGAGGAGTACTTCATGAGGGAGATGGCACTCAAGGTGAGACATGACCCCTAATATACTTATCTGACCTTATATTGACCTTCAGTATGTCACCTATTCCTCCAAGATTCTTTTTTGACATTGGATTGAATCTGCTATGTGCCCTTGACCTCCAAGATCCTTAGTTGACCTTGTATTGACCTACAGAATTAAATATGTGTCCTTGACCTAGCTCCTTAGTTGACCTTATATTAACTGTTGGTATGTGACCTTGACCTTGCAGGCTGTGAACATGGACAGTGTGGACGAGTCGTCCTTGACGTCCAGTATGGTGGACGACGCCTTCTTTATTGTCAAGAAGTGTGTGAGGTGAGTGACTCAGTTACAACAAGTGTGTGAGGGGAGTGACTCAGTTACAGGAAGTGTGTGAGGGGAGTGACTCAGTCACAGGAAGTGTGTGAGGGGAGTGACTCAGCTGTGTGTGAGGGGAGTGACTCAGTTACAAGAAGTGTGTGAGGGGAGTGACTCAGCTGTGTGTGAGGGGAGTGACTCAGTTACAAGAAGTGTGTGAGGGGAGTGACTCAGCTGTGTGTGAGGGGAGTGACTCAGCTACAAGAAGTGTGTGAGGGGAGTGACTCAGCTGTGTGTGAGGGGAGTGACTCAGTTACAAGAAGTGTGTGAGGGGAGTGACTCAGTTACAAGAAGTGTGTGAGGGGAGTGACTCAGTTACAGGAAGTGTGTGAGGGGAGTGACTCAGTTACAAGAAGTGTGTGAGGGGAGTGACTCAGTTACAGGAAGTGTGTGAGGGGAGTGACTCAGTTACAAGAAGTGTGTGAGGTGAGTGACTCAGTTGCAGGAAGTGTGTGCAGTGAGTGACAGCTGTGTGTGAGGGGAGTGACTCAACTACAAGAAGTGTGTGAGGGGAGTGACTCAGCTGTGTGTGAGGGGAGTGACTCAGTTACAGGAAGTGTGTGAGGTGAGTGACTCAGTTACAAGAAGTGTGTGAGGGGAGTGACTCAGTTACAAGAAGTGTGTGAGGGGAGTGACTCAGTTACAAGAAGTGTGTGAGGGGAGTGACTCAGCTGTGTGTGAGGTGAGTGACTCAGCTACAGGAAGTGTGTGAGGGGAGTGACTCAGCTGCGTGTGAGGTGAGTGACTCAGCTGTGTGTGAGGTGAGTGACTCAGCTGTGTGTGAGGGGAGTGACTCAGCTACAGGAAGTGTGTGAGGGGAGTGACTCAGCTGTGTGTGAGGGGAGTGACTCAGTTACAGGAAGTGTGTGAGGGGAGTGACTCAGCTACAGGAAGTGTGTGAGGGGAGTGACTCAGTTACAGGAAGTGTGTGAGGGGAGTGACTCAGTTACAGGAAGTGTGTGAGGGGAGTGACTCAGCTGTGTGTGAGGGGAGTGACTCAGCTGTGTGTGAGGGGAGTGACTCAGTTACAGGAAGTATGTAAGGTGAGTGACTCAGTTACAGGAAGTGTGTGAGGGGAGTGACTCAGCTACAGGAAGTATGTAAGGTGAGTGACTCAGTTACAGGAAGTGTGTGAGGGGAGTGACTCAGTTACAAGAAGTGTGTGAGGGGAGTGACTCAGTTACAGGAAGTGTGTGAGGTTAGTGACTCAGTTACAAGAAGTGTGTGAGGTGAGTGACTCAGCTGTGTGTGAGGGGAGTGACTCAGTTACAGGAAGTGTGTGAGGGGAGTGACTCAGTTACAAGAAGTGTGTGAGATGAGTGACTCAGCTGTGTGTGAGGGGAGTGACTCAGTAACAAGAAGTGTGTGAGGGGAGTGACTCAGTTACAAGAAGTGTGTGAGGGGAGTGACTCAGCTGTGTGTGAGGTGAGTGACTCAGTTACAAGAAGTGTGTGAGGGGAGTGACTCAGTTACAAGAAGTGTGTGAGGGGAGCGACTCAGTTGCAGGAAGTGTGTTAGGGGAGTGACTCAGCTGTGTGTGAGGTGAGTGACTCAGTTACAAGAAGTGTGTGAGGGGAGTGACTCAGTTACAAGAAGTGTGTGAGGGGAGCGACTCAGTTGCAGGAAGTGTGTTAGGGGAGTGACTCAGCTGTGTGTGAGGGGAGTGACTCAGTTACAAGAAGTGTGTGAGGGGAGTGACTCAGTTACAAGAAGTGTGTGAGGGGAGTGACTCAGCTGTGTGTGAGGGGAGTGACTCAGCTGCAAGAAGTGTGTGAGGGGAGTGACTCAGTTACAGAAAGTGTGTGAGGGGAGTGACTCAGTTACAAGAAGTGTGTGAGGGGAGTGACTCAGCTGTGTGCGAGGTGAGTGACTCAGCTGTGTGTGAGGGGAGTGACTCAGTTACAAGAAGTGTGTGAGGGGAGTGACTCAGCTGTGTGTGAGGGGAGTGACTCAGTTACAGGAAGTGTGTGAGATGAGTGACTCAGTTACAGGAAGTGTGTGAGGGGAGTGACTCAGCTGTGTGTGAGGTGAGTGACTCAGCTGTGTGTGAGGTGAGTGACTCAGTTTCAAGAAGTTTGTGAGGGGAGTTACTCAGTTGTGTGTGAGGGGAGTGACTCAGTTACAGGAAGTGTGTGAGGGGAGTGACTCAGCTGTGTGTGAGGGGAGTGACTCAGGTGTTTGTGAGGGGAGTGACTCAGTTACAAGAAGTTTGTGAGGGGAGTTACTCAGTTGTGTGTGAGGGGAGTGACTCAGTTGTGTGTGAGGGGAGTGACTCAGCTGTGTGTGAGGTGAGTGACTCAGTGTGTGTGAGGTGAGTGACTCAGCTGTGTGTGAGGGGAGTGACTCAGCTGTGTGTGAGGTGAGTGACTCAGTGTGTGTGAGGGGAGTGACTCAGTTACAGGAAGTGTGTGAGGGAATGACTCAGCTTTGTGTGAGGGGAGTGACTCAGTTACAAGAAGTGTGTGAGGGGAGTGACTCAGCTGTATGTGAGGTGAGTGACTCAGTTACAAGAAGTGTGTGAGGGGAGTGACTCAGCTGTGTGTGAGGGGAGTGACTCAGTTGTGTGTGAGGGGAGTGACTCAGTTGTGTGTGAGGAGAGTGTCTCAGTGACAAGAAGTGTGTGAGGGGAGTGACTCAGTTACAAGAAGTTTGTGAGGGGAGTTACTCAGTTGTGTGTGAGGGGAGTGACTCAGCTGTGTGTGAGGGGAGTGACTCAGTTACAGAAAGTGTGTGAGGGGAGTGACTCAGTTACAAGAAGTGTGTGAGGTTAGTGACTCAGTTACAAGAAGTGTGTGAGGTGAGTGACTCAGCTGTGTGTGAGGGGAGTGACTCAGTTACAGAAAGTGTGTGAGGGGAGTGACTCAGTTACAAGAAGTGTGTGAGGGGAGTGACTCAGCTGTGTGTGAGGGGAGTGACTCAGCTGTGTGTGAGGGGAGTGACTCAGCTGTGTGTGAGGGGAGTGACTCAGTTACAGGAAGTGTGTGAGGGGAGTGACTCAGTTACAGGAAGTGTGTGAGGTGAGTGACTCAGTTACAAGAAGTGTGTGAGGTGAGTGACTCAGCTGTGTGTGAGGTGAGTGACTCAGTGTGTGTGAGGGGAGTGACTCAGCTGTGTGTGAGGTGAGTGACTCAGTGTGTGTGAGGGGAGTGACTCAGCTGTGTGTGAGGTGAGTGACTCAGTGTGTGTGAGGGGAGTGACTCAGTTACAGGAAGTGTGTGAGGGAATGACTCAGCTGTGTGTGAGGGGAGTGACTCAGTGTGTGTGAGGGGAGTGACTCAGTGACAAGAAGTGTGTGAGGGGAGTGACTCAGCTGTGTGTGAGGGGAGTGACTCAGCTGTGTGTGAGGGGAGTGACTCAGTTACAGAAAGTGTGTGAGGGGAGTGACTCAGCTGTGTGTGAGGTGAGTGACTCAGTTACAAGACGTGTGTGAGGGGAGTGACTCAGTTACAGGAAGTGTGTGAGGTGAGTGACTCAGTTACAAGAAGTGTGTGAGGGAATGACTCAGCTGTGTGTGAGGTGAGTGACTCAGCTACAAGAAGTGTGCGAGGGGAGTGACTCAGCTGTGTGTGAGGGGAGTGACTCAGCTGTGTGTGAGGGGAGTGACTCAGTTACAGAAAGTGTGTGAGGGGAGTGACTCAGCTGTGTGTGAGGGGAGTGACTCAGTTACAGGAAGTGTCTGAGGGGAGTGACTCAGTTACAAGAAGTGTGTGAGGGGAGTGACTCAGCTGTGTGTGAGGGGAGTGACTCAGCTGTGTGTGAGGGGGGTGTCTCAGTAACAAGAAGTGTGTGAGGGGAGTGACTCAGTTACAAGAAGTGTGTGAGGGGAGTGACTCAGTTAAAGAAAGTGTGTGAGGGGAGTGACTCAGCTGTGTGTGAGGGGAGTGACTCAGCTGTGTGAGGTGAGTGACTCAGTTACAGGAAGTGTGTGAGGGGAGTGACTCAGTTACAAGAAGTGTGTGAGGGGAGTGACTCAGTTACAAGAAGTGTGTGAGGGGAGTGACTCAGTTACAAGAAGTGTGTGAGGGGAGTGACTCAGCTGTGTGTGAGGGGAGTGACTCAGCTGTGTGTGAGGGGGGTGTCTCAGTTACAAGAAGTGTGTGAGGGGAGTGACTCAGCTGTGTGTGAGGGGAGTAACTCAGCTGTGTGTGAGGGGAGTGACTCAGCTGTGTGTGAGGGGAGTGACTCAGTTACAAGAAGTGTGTGAGGGGAGTGACTCAGTTACAAGAAGTGTGTGAGGGGAGTGACTCAGTTACAAGAAGTGTGTGAGGGGAGTGACTCAGCTGTGTGTGAGGGGAGTGACTCAGCTGTGTGTGAGGGGAGTGACTCAGTTACAAGAAGTGTGTGAGGGGAGTGACTCAGCTGTGTGTGAGGGGAGTGACTCAGCTGTGTGTGAGGGGGGTGTCTCAGTTACAAGAAGTGTGTGAGGGGAGTGACTCAGCTGTGTGTGAGGGGAGTAACTCAGCTGTGTGTGAGGGGAGTGACTCAGCTGTGTGTGAGGTGAGTGACTCAGCTGTGTGTGAGGGGAGTGACTCAGCTATGTGTGAGGGGAGTGACTCAGTTACAAGAAGTGTGTGAGGTGAGTGACTCAGTTACAGAAAGTGTGTGAGGGGAGTGACTCAGTTACAAGAAGTGTGTGAGGGGAGTGACTCAGCTGTGTGTGAGGGGAGTGACTCAGCTGTGTGTGAGGGGAGTGACTCAGTTACAAGAAGTGTGTGAGGTGAGTGACTCAGTTACAAGAAGTGTGTGAGGTGAGTGACTCTGTTACAAGAAGTGTGTGAGATGAGTGACTCAGCTGTGTGTGAGGGGAGTGACTCAGCTGTGTGTGAGGTGAGTGACTCAGTTACAAGAAGTGTGTGAGGTGAGTGACTCTGTTACAAGAAGTGTGTGAGATGAGTGACTCAGCTGTGTGTGAGGGGAGTGACTCAGCTGTGTGTGAGGTGAGTGACTCAGTTACAAGAAGTGTGTGAGGTGAGTGACTCAGTTACAAGAAGTGTGTGAGGGGAGTGACTCAGTTACAGGAAGTGTGTGAGGGGAGTGACTCAGTTACAAGAAGTGTGTGAGGGGAGTGACTCAGCTGTGTGTGAGGGGAGTGACTCAGTTACAGGAAGTGTGTGAGGTGAGTGACTCAGCTACAAGAAGTGTGTGAGGTGAGTGACTCAGTTACAAGAAGTGTGTGAGGGGAGTGACTCAGTTACAGGAAGTGTGTGAGGGGAGTGACTCAGTTACAAGAAGTGTGTGAGGGGAGTGACTCAGCTGTGTGTGAGATGAGTGACTCAGTTACAGGAAGTGTGTGAGGGGAGTGACTCAGTTACAAGAAGTGTGTGAGGGGAGTGACTCAGTTACAAGAAGTGTGTGAGGGGAGTGACTCAGTTACAGGAAGTGTGTGAGGGGAGTGACTCAGTTACAAGAAGTGTGTGAGGTGAGTGACTCAGCTGTGTGTGAGGGGAGTGACTCAGTTACAAGAAGTGTGTGAGGGGAGTGACTCAGCTGTGTGTGAGGGGAGTGACTCAGTTACAGGAAGTGTGTGAGATGAGTGACTCAGTTACAGGAAGTGTGTGAGGGGAGTGACTCAGCTGTGTGTGAGGTGAGTGACTCAGCTGTGTGTGAGGTGAGTGACTCAGTTTCAAGAAGTTTGTGAGGGGAGTTACTCAGTTGTGTGTGAGGGGAGTGACTCAGTTACAGGAAGTGTGTGAGGGGAGTGACTCAGCTGTGTGTGAGGGGAGTGACTCAGCTGTTTGTGAGGGGAGTGACTCAGTTACAAGAAGTTTGTGAGGGGAGTTACTCAGTTGTGTGTGAGGTGAGTGACTCAGTGTGTGTGAGGGGAGTGACTCAGCTGTGTGTGAGGTGAGTGACTCAGTGTGTGTGAGGGGAGTGACTAAGTTACAGGAAGTGTGTGAGGGAATGACTCAGCTGTGTGTGAGGGGAGTGACTCAGTTACAAGAAGTGTGTGAGGGGAGTGACTCAGCTGTATGTGAGGTGAGTGACTCAGTTACAAGAAGTGTGTGAGGGGAGTGACTCAGCTGTGTGTGAGGGGAGTGACTCAGTTGTGTGTGAGGGGAGTGACTCAGTTGTGTGTGAGGAGAGTGTCTCAGTGACAAGAAGTGTGTGAGGGGAGTGACTCAGTTACAAGAAGTTTGTGAGGGGAGTGACTCAGTTACAAGAAGTGTGTGAGGTGAGTGACTCAGTTACAAGAAGTGTGTGAGGTGAGTGACTCAGCTGTGTGTGAGGTGAGTGACTCAGTGTGTGTGAGGGGAGTGACTCAGCTATGTGTGAGGGGAGTGACTCAGTTACAGAAAGTGTGTTAGGGGAGTGACTCAGTTACAGGAAGTGTGTGAGGTGAGTGACTCAGCTATGTGTGAGGGGAGTGACTCAGTTACAGAAAGTGTGTGAGGTGAGTGACTCAGCTGTGTGTGAGGTGAGTGACTCAGTGTGTGTGAGGGGAGTGACTCAGCTGTGTGTGAGGTGAGTGACTCAGTGTGTGTGAGGGGAGTGACTCAGCTGTGTGTGAGGTGAGTGACTCAGTGTGTGTGAGGGGAGTGACTCAGTTACAGGAAGTGTGTGAGGGAATGACTCAGCTGTGTGTGAGGGGAGTGACTCAGTGTGTGTGAGGTGAGTGACTCAGTTACAGAAAGTGTGTGAGGGGAGTGACTCAGCTGTGTGTGAGGTGAGTGACTCAGTTACAAGACGTGTGTGAGGGGAGTGACTCAGTTACAGGAAGTGTGTGAGGTGAGTGACTCAGTTACAAGAAGTGTGTGAGGGAATGACTCAGCTGTGTGTGAGGTGAGTGACTCAGCTACAAGAAGTGTGTGAGGGGAGTGACTCAGCTGTGTGTGAGGGGAGTGACTCAGCTGTGTGTGAGGGGGGTGTCTCAGTAACAAGAAGTGTGTGAGGGGAGTGACTCAGTTACAAGAAGTGTGTGAGGGGAGTGACTCAGTTACAGGAAGTGTGTGAGGGGAGTGACTCAGCTGTGTGTGAGGGGAGTGACTCAGCTGTGTGAGGTGAGTGACTCAGTTACAGGAAGTGTGTGAGGGGAGTGACTCAGTTACAAGAAGTGTGTGAGGGGAGTGACTCAGTTACAAGAAGTGTGTGAGGGGAGTGACTCAGTTACAAGAAGTGTGTGAGGGGAGTGACTCAGCTGTGTGTGAGGGGAGTGACTCAGCTGTGTGTGAGGGGGGTGTCTCAGTTACAAGAAGTGTGTGAGGGGAGTGACTCAGCTGTGTGTGAGGGGAGTGACTCAGCTGTGTGGGAGGGGAGTGACTCAGTTACAAGAAGTGTGTGAGGTGAGTGACTCAGTTACAGAAAGTGTGTGAGGTGAGTGACTCAGTTACAAGAAGTGTGTGAGGGGAGTGACTCAGCTGTGTGTGAGGGGAGTGACTCAGCTGTGTGTGAGGGGAGTGACTCAGTTACAAGAAGTGTGTGAGGTGAGTGACTCAGTTACAAGAAGTGTGTGAGGTGAGTGACTCTGTTACAAGAAGTGTGTGAGATGAGTGACTCAGCTGTGTGTGAGGGGAGTGACTCAGCTGTGTGTGAGGTGAGTGACTCAGTTACAAGAAGTGTGTGAGGTGAGTGACTCTGTTACAAGAAGTGTGTGAGATGAGTGACTCAGCTGTGTGTGAGGGGAGTGACTCAGCTGTGTGTGAGGGGAGTGACTCAGTTACAAGAAGTGTGTGAGGTGAGTGACTCAGTTACAAGAAGTGTGTGAGGGGAGTGACTCAGTTACAGGAAGTGTGTGAGGTGAGTGACTCAGCTGTGTGTGAGGTGAGTGACTCAGTTACAAGAAGTGTGTGAGGGGAGTGACTCAGTTACAAGAAGTGTGTGAGGGGAGTGACTCAGTAACAAGAAGTGTGTGAGGTGAGTGACTCAGCTGTGTGTGAGGTGAGTGACTCAGCTGTGTGTGAGGTGAGTGACTCAGTTACAAGAAGTGTGTGAGGTGAGTGACTCAGTTACAAGAAGTGTGTGAGGGGAGTGACTCAGTAACAAGAAGTGTGTGAGGGGAGTGACTCAGTTACAGGAAGTGTGTGAGGGGAGTGACTCAGTTACAAGAAGTGTGTGAGGGGAGTGACTCAGTTACAAGAAGTGTGTGAGGTGAGTGACTCAGTTACAGGAAGTGTGTGAGGGGAGTGACTCAGCTACAAGAAGTGTGTTAGGGGAGTGACTCAGTTACAGGAAGTGTGTGAGGTGAGTGACTCAGCTACAAGAAGTGTGTGAGGGGAGTGACTCAGCTGTGTGTGAGGGGAGTGACTCAGTTACAGGAAGTGTGTGAGGTGAGTGACTCAGCTACAAGAAGTGTGTGAGGTGAGTGACTCAGTTACAAGAAGTGTGTGAGGGGAGTGACTCAGTTACAGGAAGTATGTGAGGTGAGTGACTCAGTTACAAGAAGTGTGTGAGGGGAGTGACTCAGCTGTGTGTGAGGGGAGTGACTCAGCTGTGTGTGAGGTGAGTGACTCAGTTACAGGAAGTGTGTGAGGTGAGGGACTCAGCTACAAGAAGTGTGTGAGGTGAGTGACTCAGTTACAAGAAGTGTGTGAGGGGAGTGACTCAGTTACAGGAAGTATGTGAGGTGAGTGACTCAGTTACAAGAAGTGTGTGAGGGGAGTGACTCAGTTACAGGAAGTGTGGGAGGGGAGTGACTCAGTTACAAGAAGTGTGTGAGGGGAGTGACTCAGTTACAAGAAGTGTGTGAGGTGAGTGACTCAGTTACAAGAAGTGTGTGAGGGGAGTGACTCAGTAACAAGAAGTGTGTGAGGTGAGTGACTCAGCTGTGTGTGAGGGGAGTGACTCAGTTACAAGAAGTGTGTGAGGTGAGTGACTCAGTTACAAGAAGTGTGTGAGGGGAGTGACTCAGTTACAGGAAGTGTGTGAGGGGAGTGACTCAGTTACAAGAAGTGTGTGAGGTGAGTGACTCAGTTACAAGAAGTGTGTGAGGGGAGTGACTCAGCTGTGTGTGAGGGGAGTGACTCAGTTACAGAAAGTGTGTGAGGGGAGTGACTCAGTTACAGGAAGTGTGTGAGGTGAGTGACTCAGCTACAAGAAGTGTGTGAGGGGAGTGACTCAGCTGTGTGTGAGGGGAGTGACTCAGTTACAGGAAGTGTGTGAGGTGAGTGACTCAGCTACAAGAAGTGTATGAGGTGAGTGACTCAGTTACAAGAAGTGTGTGAGGGGAGTGACTCAGTTACAGGAAGTATGTGAGGTGAGTGACTCAGTTACAAGAAGTGTGTGAGGGGAGTGACTCAGCTGTGTGTGAGGGGAGTGACTCAGCTGTGTGTGAGGTGAGTGACTCAGTTACAGAAAGTGTGTGAGGGGAGTGACTCAGTTACAGGAAGTGTGTGAGGTGAGTGACTCAGCTACAAGAAGTGTGTGAGGTGAGTGACTCAGTTACAAGAAGTGTGTGAGGGGAGTGACTCAGTTACAGGAAGTGTGTGAGGTGAGTGACTCAGTTACAAGAAGTGTGTGAGGGGAGTGACTCAGTTACAGGAAGTGTGTGAGGGGAGTGACTCAGTTACAAGAAGTGTGTGAGGGGATTGACTCAGTTACAAGAAGTGTGTGAGGTGAGTGACTCAGCTACAAGAAGTGTCTGAGGGGAGTGACTCAGCTGTGTGTGAGGGGAGTGACTCAGTTACAGGAAGTGTGTGAGGTGAGTGACTCAGCTACAAGAAGTGTGTGAGGTGAGTGACTCAGTTACAAGAAGTGTGTGAGGGGAGTGACTCAGTTACAGGAAGTATGTGAGGTGAGTGACTCAGTTACAAGAAGTGTGTGAGGGGAGTGACTCAGCTGTGTGTGAGGGGAGTGACTCAGCTGTGTGTGAGGGGAGTGACTCAGCTGTGTGTGAGGTGAGTGACTCAGTTACAGGAAGTGTGTGAGGTGAGTGACTCAGCTACAAGAAGTGTGTGAGGGGAGTGACTCAGTTACAAGAAGTGTGTGAGGTGAGTGACTCAGTTACAAGAAGTGTGTGAGGGGAGTGACTCAGTTACAAGAAATGTGTGAGGGGAGTGACTCAGTTACAAGAAGTGTGTGAGGGGAGTGACTCAGCTGTGTGTGAGGGGAGTGACTCAGTTACAAGAAGTGTGTGAGGGGAGTGACTCAGTTACAAGAAGTGTGTGAGGGGAGTGACTCAGTAACAAGAAGTGTGTGAGGGGAGTGACTCAGTAACAAGAAGTGTGTGAGGGGAGTGACTCAGTAACAAGAAGTGTGTGAGGGGAGTGACTCAGTTACAAGAAGTGTGTGAGGGGAGTGACTCAGTTACAGGAAGTGTGGGAGGGGAGTGACTCAGTTACAAGAAGTGTGTGAGGGGAGTGACTCAGTTACAAGAAGTGTGTGAGGTGAGTGACTCAGTTACAAGAAGTGTGTGAGGGGAGTGACTCAGTAACAAGAAGTGTGTGAGGTGAGTGACTCAGCTGTGTGTGAGGGGAGTGACTCAGTTACAAGAAGTGTGTGAGGTGAGTGACTCAGTTACAAGAAGTGTGTGAGGGGAGTGACTCAGTTACAGGAAGTGTGTGAGGGGAGTGACTCAGTTACAAGAAGTGTGTGAGGTGAGTGACTCAGTTACAAGAAGTGTGTGAGGGGAGTGACTCAGCTGTGTGTGAGGGGAGTGACTCAGTTACAAGAAGTGTGTGAGGTGAGTGACTCAGCTACAAGAAGTGTGTGAGGGGAGTGACTCAGCTGTGTGTGAGGGGAGTGACTCAGTTACAGGAAGTGTGTGAGGTGAGTGACTCAGCTACAAGAAGTGTATGAGGTGAGTGACTCAGTTACAAGAAGTGTGTGAGGGGAGTGACTCAGTTACAGGAAGTATGTGAGGTGAGTGACTCAGTTACAAGAAGTGTGTGAGGGGAGTGACTCAGCTGTGTGTGAGGGGAGTGACTCAGCTGTGTGTGAGGGGAGTGACTCAGCTGTGTGTGAGGTGAGTGACTCAGTTACAGAAAGTGTGTGAGGGGAGTGACTCAGTTACAGGAAGTGTGTGAGGTGAGTGACTCAGCTACAAGAAGTGTGTGAGGTGAGTGACTCAGTTACAAGAAGTGTGTGAGGGGAGTGACTCAGTTACAGGAAGTGTGTGAGGTGAGTGACTCAGTTACAAGAAGTGTGTGAGGGGAGTGACTCAGTTACAGGAAGTGTGTGAGGGGAGTGACTCAGTTACAAGAAGTGTGTGAGGGGATTGACTCAGTTACAAGAAGTGTGTGAGGTGAGTGACTCAGCTACAAGAAGTGTCTGAGGGGAGTGACTCAGCTGTGTGTGAGGGGAGTGACTCAGTTACAGGAAGTGTGTGAGGTGAGTGACTCAGCTACAAGAAGTGTGTGAGGTGAGTGACTCAGTTACAAGAAGTGTGTGAGGGGAGTGACTCAGTTACAGGAAGTATGTGAGGTGAGTGACTCAGTTACAAGAAGTGTGTGAGGGGAGTGACTCAGCTGTGTGTGAGGGGAGTGACTCAGCTGTGTGTGAGGGGAGTGACTCAGCTGTGTGTGAGGTGAGTGACTCAGTTACAGGAAGTGTGTGAGGTGAGTGACTCAGCTACAAGAAGTGTGTGAGGGGAGTGACTCAGTTACAAGAAGTGTGTGAGGTGAGTGACTCAGTTACAAGAAGTGTGTGAGGGGAGTGACTCAGTTACAAGAAATGTGTGAGGGGAGTGACTCAGTTACAAGAAGTGTGTGAGGGGAGTGACTCAGCTGTGTGTGAGGGGAGTGACTCAGTTACAAGAAGTGTGTGAGGGGAGTGACTCAGTTACAAGAAGTGTGTGAGGGGAGTGACTCAGTAACAAGAAGTGTGTGAGGGGAGTGACTCAGTAACAAGAAGTGTGTGAGGGGAGTGACTCAGTAACAAGAAGTGTGTGAGGGGAGTGACTCAGTTACAAGAAGTGTGTGAGGGGAGTGACTCAGTTACAGGAAGTGTGTGAGGGGAGTGACTCAGCTGTGTGTGAGGGGAGTGACTCAGTTACAGGAAGTGTGTGAGGGGAGTGACTCAGCTGTGTGTGAGGTGAGTGACTCAGCTGTGTGTGAGGGGAGTGACTCAGTTACAAGAAGTGTGTGAGGGGAGTGACTCAGCTGTGTGTGAGGTGACTCAGCTGGCTGCAGTTATCAGGTCCCTACCTGGGGCATCGTGTGAGGCAGGCCTTGTAAAGCTCTATGTACTCATCTTTGTCTAAAGAAATAAAGATCTTTGTCTAAAAAACATGAAGACTCGCTCTGACATGTTAAATGTTTGTCTCTGTACAGACAAGCGTTGTTGAGTGGCAGTGTGCATGTGTGTGTGTGTGTATGGTGCGGTGTGTGGCTGTGTATGTGTATGTAATGGTACATGTTGTTGTTACAGACGTGCGTTGTCGAGTGGCAGTGTGGACGGGGTGTGTGTGTGTGTGTGTGTGTGTGTGTGTGTGTGTATGTGTGAGTGGGTATATGGGTATACTATACTGGTACATGTGTACCTTGTACATTACAGACGTGCATTGTCGAGTGGCAGTGTGGACGGGGTGTGTGTGTGTGTGTGTGTGTGTGTGTGTGTGTGTATGTGTGAGTGGGTATATGGGTATACTATACTGGTACATGTGTACCTTGTACATTACAGACGTGCATTGTCGAGTGGCAGTGTGGACGGGGTGTGTGTGTGTGTGTGTGTGTGTGTGTGTGTGTGTATGTGTGAGTGGGTATATGGGTATACTATACTGGTACATGTGTACCTTGTACATTACAGACGTGCATTGTCGAGTGGCAGTGTGGACGGGGTGTGTGTGTGTGTGTGTGTGTGTGTGTGTGTGTGTATGTGTGAGTGGGTATATGGGTATACTATACTGGTACATGTGTACCTTGTACATTACAGACGTGCATTGTCGAGTGGCAGTGTGGACGGGGTGTGTGTGTGTGTGTGTGTGTGTGTGTGTGTGTGTGTGTGTGTATGTGTGTGTGTGTGAGTATACTATATAATGGTACATGTTATTGTTACAGACGTGCCTTGTCGAGTGGCAGTGTGGACGGGGTGTGTGCCATGCTGAACCATGCGAGCGGACTGCTGGAGCAGGACTTCAGGGAGGTGCTGTACGGCCGGCTCAGGGCCGGGTTCCCGGTCGGCTTTGACTTCACGGCGGCCTACAACCTGGTCCAGTCCAGCTTCCAGCACGGCAAGCTGCAGAGCTCCGACACCGAGACGCAGAAGGCCAAACAGGCATTCCTGGTAGGTTAGGGTTAGGGTTAAGTACTGTAATCACTAAACAAGCATTCCTGGTATGGTACTCTGTTAACTCTAAACAAGCATTCCTGGTACGGTGTCTACTGTTGTAGTCAGTACTACAAACATTCCTGGTACGGTGTCTACTGTTGTAGTCAGTACTACAAACAGGCATTCCTGGTACAGTGTCTACTGTTGTAGTCAGTACTACAAACAGGCATTCCTGGTACAGTGTCTACTGTTGTAGTCAGTAATACAAACATTCCTGGTACGGTGTCTACTGTTGTAGTCAGTACTACAAACATTCCTGGTACGGTGTCTACTGTTGTAGTCAGTAATACAAACAGGCATTCCTGGTACAGTGTCTACTGTTGTAGTCAGTAATACAAACAGGCATTCCTGGTACGGTGTCTACTGTTGTAGTCAGTACTACAAACAGGCATTCCTGGTACAGTGTCTACTGTTGTAGTCAGTAATACAAACAGGCATTCCTGGTACAGTGTCTACTGTTGTAGTCAGTACTACAAACAGGCATTCCTGGTACGGTGTCTACTGTTGTAGTCAGTACTACAAACAGGCATTCCTGGTACGGTGTCTACTGTTGTAGTCAGTAATACAAACATTCCTGGTACGGTGTCTACTGTTGTAGTCAGTAATACAAACAGGCATTCCTGGTACGGTACTCTGTTAACTCTAAACAAGCTTCCATGGTACGCTTTCAACTCTAAGTGCTGTAAAACAAGCATTCCTAGTACCGTGCCTCTATTAACTGCCCAGAAGAATGAGGATAATGTTTCTATTTATTCCTGTACGACCACAACAATAACCAGTGTGGGGAGTGAAGCTTCTCCCTACAGTAATTGCGCGATACATTTCATTTTTAAACATTATATTTCGCTTCATGAAATAGGTAATGATAAGAATAAGAAATGAGGTTACCGTGGGAAATTAAATGGTAATAAATACATATGTAGGGGCATGATATTACATATTAATCTCATACACGGTATTTCCGGGTAACGTCTGTTTACTCGGCTTCTCCACCTGGAGCTAGTGCACACAGTTCCCGGGAGAGGGCGCAGGTCCTCTTCAGGTGACCGTGTGCCGCTCTCAGGTGGGCGGCCGACCCACCCACCTGGCCACGTGACCTAAGAGCCGGTGTTATATAAGACCCATGTGTTTACCTGGAACGGCAGTCAGTGCAGGCCCGACTGACGAGAGACTTCACATGTCCAACCGTGCGGACAGAGTTGTATGCTAAGAGTTGTATACTGACCGTTTCCTCTATTTATAGAGAAACCTGATTTACCTGTGTATATTCATTCTACACTGATCGTTCCCTAGTAAAGGAACTAGAGTTATTATTCTTGTGAATAAAGATAGATATATTCTCGCACCTGGAAACTGCCGTGATCGTTGTTCTTTAACCTAGAGTTAATTACGAACCACCACACTGGTGCCGTGACCAGTAGCAGCAAAGGTAGCAGAACAAGCTAGTTGTTCGAGAATATGTTCGGGTTATACTGAACAGGAAGTCCTTGATTGGACAGACAGTCCTTCAGTGGACGGACAATGGCTACCGGTGGTAGCCTGGGCGGCTCTGGCCCAGAGCTGAGTGAAGGGGAGTTGGAATCAACTCGCCTGGAGGTGCCAGGGATGGACCCTGGAGAGGGCTTGAAGCCAGGACAGAAGAAGAGGAAGTTGCAGGATCTTTCCTGGGTAGAACCCTATGTAGGGGATGAGAGATTCCAGAGGGAATATGACGAGCGTTTGGCTCGGGAAGAGGATGACCTCTACTGGGAAAATGTCCGATTGGACAAGCAGTCAATGGAAGATCAGTATGCTGCATTGACTGATGAATTGACTTCCCTGGTAAAAGAAAGGGACGAGATCCTCTCTGAGAATCAGAGGGTAAAAGGAACTCTGATAGAAGAGAGAGAACGGTTGATAGAGGACAACCGGTATATGAAAAAGAAGGTTGCTCAGGAATCGCATGAATACCAAAAGATTCAGGCAAAGATTGCTGAGAACCAGAAGGAGAATGAACATTCCGAATCTCTTAAGGAGAGGTATGAGAGGGAGTTGAAAAAATACTCTAGAGAATGGTATGCCTTGAAAAAGGGGACAGAAGAGCTCGAGAAGGGCAGAGACCAGTTGGTCAAGGATAACGAATCCACCAGGATACAAATCCTGGAAGAAACGGAAGAGTTAGAGAGGAAACGGAAAGCTGAGGTGGAAGCTGTCTGTTCCCTTGAAGCTAGGAAAACTCTCCTGCGGGGTGAATTGTTGAAGGCAATGGAACAGCAGGGGGAGGAACAACTTCCAGCTGGCAGGCCGGAAACTGTTCCGGATAGTACTCCTACTACTGGTAAGGAGGAAGCATTACCTCAATTCGATCCATTTATTAATGATAATGGATTGAGGAATGTGGAAGACTCTGTGTATAAGAACAGAGAGAAAGATTCAAGGAGAGTGAATGTTACCGGGCGCTCTCTTGGATGGGAACCAGTTAATCATGCCAGAATTGGTCCGGTTAACAGGGAAATGTCTCCAGAGGAGGAAGTGTCTCGACATTATAAAAATAAATTTCGAGATGAAGTGGTGAATCATAGTTATGGCTCATTGAACCCCTTCGCGGGAGATGACCCGGCTCTATATGGGAATCCGGGAGGTTATGATAGCAAGGGTAATTATAGGTATTGCCCAGATGCAACTTATTCGTACCCACCTCCGGCCAC
This sequence comes from Harmothoe impar, assembly GCA_947462335.1. Classification (NCBI taxonomy): domain Eukaryota; kingdom Metazoa; phylum Annelida; class Polychaeta; order Phyllodocida; family Polynoidae; genus Harmothoe; species Harmothoe impar. The sequence goes on from OX381712.1 coordinate 856,907, forward strand.
GGAAACACACTCGGGAGTCAATAAAGATCCTGAGATTAGGCCGAGGGATAGGATGAATAAGGGGACCCAACTGGGAACAAAGGGAAGGTCAAACCCGGTGCATAAAAACACTAAGGGATTGTCAGGCTATCAAGGCCCACGCTTTGATGAGGGTTCAGAATCTGAATCAGATAAATCATCTGACGATGTACCCAAGAGAAAGGTTCCTTTGAACCGGCGAGTCACAATGACCCCGGCGGAGCACCGATTACATAATCGAGACCCCGCCATAGGTAATTTGGGACTAGATTGCTCTAGCCGAGGTCAAGACGGTACAGACCTACTGGCTTGGAGTAGACGCATGTCGGGTCAATTAGTGCATTCTAATTATGCCGCTAAAAGAACTGCACGTGTGACTAAGCCTTACAGGGGTGTACGACCCTGGAAGGAAGAATATCAATCACTTCTAGATGATTGTAAGTACAATTGCTGGAACAAGGAGGAATCCTTGGGAGCTTTTGTGATATGGTTGAGTGACGGCCCGGGTAAGATAGTGGTTGAAGAATGGAGGGACACTTACGGGCCCGAAGCTACATACGACCAGTTGGAAGTATTAGCTTGTTATACTTTTGGGAAAATGGTGACAGTAGATCACTGGACTCTGTTTCAGAGAAGAACGCAGAAACCAAAGGAATCTGCTAAAATTTTTGGGCTAGAATTGCAGCGATTATTGCGGCAGGCTAGGCCAGAATGGAGTAGGGATGCTGAATATTACATAGAATCCCTATTTGTAAGATTTATTAGTGGATTGAGTGATCCTGAACATGCTAAAGTTTGTGGTAGAGCTTGGGAAGCTGGGTCTTCCTTAGCAGATTTGTTCATGGCGATTGATCAACATGACAAAAAGAAGATACTGTTGGCTGGTATGATACCCGCTAATAGGGGGCAGCGCGTCTCTGGAATTGAACATTCCTTAGATGGAGACGATTCTTCTGCGGAAGAATCTGAAGGGGAGGAGAGAGTAGACGCCCTTAAATTCAAGGGTCGACAGAAATCTAACTCAACCCCAGCTTCCGGGAAACTTCCTAGTAACAAAGGTTATTCGGAAACCACCCGGAAACCCGACATTCGGGAGCCTCAGACTGTACCCAGTCAGAAAACCCAGACCCCGGAGACGACCACTCCGGATAAAACAAATGCGTCAGGAAACTCATTAAATACCTTAATGGAGTCCATGATTAAACGCATGAACGAGGTGTTTGATAATCAAACCAGGCGCTGCCCTAGGGTCGATCGTAACACTGTCCAGTGTTACAGATGTCAAGTCAAAGGGCACTTTGCATCTGAATGCAAAGCCGAGAAACCCGTTTTAAGAAGTGAGGTTTCGGGAAATTAGAGGGGGTTACCGGGGATGGCAGGACGGTAACCCCTGAGGAAATATGTCAGATTATCACCGACGTTGGCGGTGAAGATTCATTAGCAGTGAATGCGTCCAGCAAGAAGGGAGATGGGACCGTACATCCCGGAAACCATGAGGCTGGGGAGACTGGTACAACAGGCGCCCAGGGGTGCGCGTATGGGAAACCTAGTGCCAGTTTAGAGGAGTCAATAACCAAAGAGTTGGTTAAGGTTGGAGGAACCAGGCTTCCCCCGGGCCATCCTTGTCTGGAACACCTGAAAGGATGTGGATTCGACCTGGGCACTGATAGTGACCTTCACCGCTTTACTAGGAATCCCTCAGTAACTGATGGGAAGAGGTGGTACGTTTCCTGTTCTGTACAAGGAAAGACTGGGGAGTTTCTTATGGATACTGGAGCTAGCCACTCCATGGTCTCTAAGAGATTCATCAGCTTATTGCCGAATATGTGTGAGAACCTCACAATGAGGGTAAACGCATGTACGGCCGATGGTACCAGAATGAGGACATTTGGACGGACTTTTCTGATAATCTCTGTGGCCGGGAAAGAATTTGTTTGGGCCCCGACCATAGCTGAGATTGAAGATGATGGTATTCTTGGTTTGGATTTTGCGGCGCTTTTCGGTGCGACTTTGAATCCGAAAAGTGGGAAGTTGAAAATTGAATACCCGTATGATATGACCATACTCTGTAAGTTGAGAGTGATAAGTAGTGTCGCTAGTGTGGCACAGACTGTGAAGATTCCCCCGGGAATGACCTGTGACGTGTTAGTCAGTTCAGGGAGGCTAATCCAGAAAGGATTAGCGGTAATCGAGCCGGATATGGCTGTATTATCCCGGAAGGGATTGGAATCTGCGGATACCCTAGTAGGGAATTCCAGATGGACAGTGACACCCATTTCCAACCCCGGAAACTCCACAGTATATCTTGAGAAAGGCACTGAAGTTGGGAAAGTGATACTTGCGGAGGCAGTCACCGGTAGCCACCAAGACCTGAGGTTAGAAGAAGGAGGGGAAGAGGAATTGCATGAAGAGTTAACTAAATTGTTAACAGGATCGTCCATAACGGATGAGAATGATCAGGAAGCCCTAAAAGCTATGCTGAAGAGATGCAGGCAAGCTTTTGCCGCCCCAGGGGAACCCCTGGGGAGAACCAATAAGGTATTGCATGAAATTAAAACCGGGGATAACCCCGCTTTTAAGATTCCTTATAGGAGATTACCCCTCAAGAAGAAGATTGTAGCTGAGGAAGAGATAGCGAAAATGCTAAAGGATAATGTTATTGTTCCCAGCATGAGCCCTTGGTCCTCCCCTGTGTGTATGGTAACCAAGAAGGACGGTAGTATACGGTTCTGTATTGATTACCGGAAACTGAATGGGTTGACTAAGAAGAACTCCTATCCTCTTCCTAGGATAGATGAGACGATTGATTCCCTGGGAGGGAATGAATGGTTTTGTACCCTGGATTTACAGTCCGGGTATTGGCAAGTAGGCATGAAGCCTGAAGATATGGAGAAAACCGCGTTTTCTAGCCATATTGGGTTGTTTGAATATAAGGTAATGCCGTTCGGGTTATGTAACGCGCCGGCCACCTTTGAAGCCATGATGGAGACGCTGTTAAGTGATTTATTATGGCGGAAATGTCTAGTTTACCTGGATGACGTAATTGTGTTTGGAAAGACCTTTGCGGATTGTTTAAGTAATTTAGAGGAAGTCTTAAACCGAATCATGTCTAACGGTCTCAAATTGAAACCAAAGAAATGCAATCTGTTTAAGAAGGATATTAACTACCTAGGGCGGATTATTTCCACCGAGGGGGTTAAGGCGGATCCGGAAAAGATCAGGAGTGTAACTGAATGGGAAGTCCCCAGGGGTCCTAAAGATGTGCGATCCTTTCTAGGATTCTGCTCATACTATAGGGATTTCCTGCCGGGGTATTCCCGGGTAGCCTATCCGATCCAGTGTTTGTCACACTGGACACCCGGAAGTAGGAAGGAGGAGTTCCCATGGGGCAGGGAACAGGACACAGCTTTCTTAGCAATAAAAAAGTTGTTTGTAGAGACCCCGGTGTTAAAGTATCCTACCCCGGATGGTCACTTTGTATTGGATACCGATGCTAGCAATGAGAGTATTGGGGCCGCCCTCAGTCAAGTCCAAGGCGGAGTGGAGGTTCCCATTGCCTTTGCTAGTAATACTATGAGTAAGACCCAGCGTAATTATTGTACCACTAAAAGGGAATTGTTGGCTGTGATAGTTTATACTAAAAAGTTCAAACATTTCCTTTGGGGGTCCGATTTTACGCTAAGAACAGATCATTCCTCTTTGAGATGGTTATTGAATTTCAAAGATGCGGAAGGAATGATTGGACGTTGGCTAGCACACCTTTCCGAGTTCGGTTTGGAGCAAAGTCAGATCCAGCATAGAGCTGGGGTAAAGCATGTAAATGCTGATGCACTTTCCCGACGTCCTATCAGGAAGTGCGAAAACACCAACTGTGATGACTGTGGTCAGCATGAAGCTGTCATAGCCGGAGCAAGGATTCCCTTTGAGATCAAGGGAACTGGGGTTCTGGAGTGGTCCATGGGAACCATCCGGAAATTCCAGGAAAAGGATCCTAACCTTAGCCGGTTGTTGGTATTGTTACCTAGGAAGATACGGCCCCCGCGGCCTGAGATTTCCCTGGAGAATCGGGAAATGAGACGACTAATAGCTCAATGGGCAGAGCTAGAGGTCCAGAGCGGAATCATCTACCGGTGGAAGATTAATTCATCCGGTAGGAGAATCCGGCAAGTGGTAATACCTTCCGGTATGAGGAGGGATGTTATGTATTATTGCCATGGACACCTGACCAGTGGGCATTTCGGAAAAAAACGTTCCCTGGAACGTCTGAAAAGGAGATATTACTGGCCAGGGATGAGTAGTGATCTATTAAGATGGGTTGCTACTTGCCCGGATTGTTGTAAAAACAAACCTGGGCCTGGGATGGGTAAAATGCCTTTGTCCCAGGAGTTGTTTGGTGTAAGATTTGCGCGAGTCGCCATAGATATTATCAGTGGGTTTAAAACTACCCCTGATGGTAATACTTGTATGATGGTCGTCACTGACTATTATACTAAGTATACGAGAGTGTTTCCATTGGCGGATCACAAAGCAGCAACCTGTGCAAAAGCTTTTGTTACAGGTTGGGTATTGCATCTTGGGGTTCCCCTAATGATGCATAGTGACCAAGGTCGGGAATTTGAATCTGATCTTTGGCAGGAAATGTGTCACCGACTGGCGATTTGTAAGACGAGAACAAATCCCTATCGACCACAAAGTGATGGAATGGTTGAGAGATTCAATCGTACATTGATTCAGGTTTTGAAATCCCTGGTGAATGATAGAATGGATGACTGGGATGAGCAGTGTGATTATGTATGCCATGCATATAATAGCACTGTCCATTCTAGTACTTCCTGTTCCCCGAATCTATTAGTTTTCGGGGAAGATTTGATAATGCCCGCGGATCTGGTATTCGGGGTGGTCGGAATGAACCCGGAAACCCCCTGCCATGTGATGTTTGTGGAGTCATTAAGAGATCAATTCAAATATGCTTATGAATTGGTGAGAACTGAATTGCAGAAGAATGCTACCTGGCAGAAGACCGGCTATGATCTAGGCCTTAAGCCGCGACGATTCAAAGTTGGTGATCAGGTAGTAAGATTACATGAGCCGTTATCGACTCTGAAACTTGCTAGTAATTGGGACGGGCCCTTTGTGGTTACCCGCATAGTAAGTGACAGTACTGTAGTGATACGTTCATTACAAGGAAAGATGTATAAATCTAATGTAGCTCGACTAAGAGAGTGGAAGGGGAGAGATTTGTCCCTGGACTCGTATGAGTTGGAAGTTGATACTTTGATAGAGGAAAGTGAACAGCGGAAATTAGTGAAGGAACCTCCCCGGAAACGCGGAAGGCCGCGGAAGGAGGTCTCCCGGAAACTAATGGTGCAGAAGCCCGTCATCCCAAAAAGATCCGGGAAGAAGGCGGCTAATAAAGTCTCGCTGGCTGAAGGGAAAAGGACCCGGAAGAGTGTGGTTAGGGCTAAATCCACTCTGGAAAAGGCGTGTCCTAGAACCAGGTCTAATGTTATGCCTAAAAACATAAGACGCAGTCCCCGGTTACTAGCCAGGGACGGTATAACCTAAGCCGGTACACAACGAGTGTGGTGTCCTGTAATCTTGTTAAATATTTAAATGTTGTAATCAGTTATGTGTGGAAGTAAGTACGGTCGGAATGATCGTGATAGTCCCCCTGTCAAGGATCCCATGGGTGATGGACGGATAATCCGGTGAATGTGCTTTATTATGCCATTCATATATATTTCATTGATACTCTCGACGAGTTGACAGAGCGTAAGGATTAACACGTGGAATAAGGGTACCTGTTTACAATTAAAACGCGCGGTGACCTGGTTCCAAGGAACTGGGTCACGGGACGCGCGGGGTTGCGCATGCGCGGTGGCGCGCCTTATATAAGGCCCGCGGAGCGGCGGGAATCGCCAGTTGGGGTTGAGAGGCGGTCCAGAGCAGACGTGAGAGCTCGGACACGACCACTGTCGCTGTGGGGAGGTGGATCCCCTATAAATCCATCAACAAACACTTTTCTTGAGTGTGACACAACAACATGTCTTCCGAGACAGACCACCAACAGGTGGACCCTCTTCAAGAGGGCGACTCCGCTAGCGGAGGAAATGTGGTTGTTAATCAACCTGACCTCGTGGACCAGGAATCTCTGGATTTCCTGGAACAAGGGGAGATAATGGACGTCGACGCTGACTCTCAGTCACCGCTTCGCCCTGCTAATGTCGCCGCCAATTACTTGGAAGGTCTAGACATTGAGGCCATCAGCCCTGCTGACGGTCGCGCTGATACCGGTGAAGCTGAGTATCAGGATCAGGGTCTATTGTACCATGGGAAACCGCCGACGGACGTTGAAAAACCCCGCCCGGCCGTACCAACCCTGGGAGGCTTCATGTCCAATTACGACGGACGTGAAGTAGAACTGCACGAGGACGTGCTAAGGCTCACGGCGGAGGGAGCTCCCCGCCGGATTGACTCACTCACGAGCCAGGCCATACTGCTCTTCCTGTTAGTGGAGGAGCAGGAGGAGATGCCCCCGGACTGGTTTGTGTACTGGGAGGCACTCCAGAAAGGACTACGCGTATGCTACTGCTTACGACGAGCTGTCTTCGATTTACATATCGCGGACATAGACCGCTTAATGCCCGCACTCCCAATTCTGTCTTTGGACCCGAATTGTGGAGTTGCCGGGATGTTGTTGACTGGTGTCAACAGATACCGGGCGCGAATCGGGAAACTCCGAGAGCCTAAAACCCGGAAGGAGTACGAGATTGCTGCCGCTAATACGCAGGGGGTAGTTTCGTATGTCCTGGATGTAGCCACTATTGAAGACTACATGGATTCTCACCACGTCAAACGAGATATTGCCATATCTTGTTTGGTTGATGAGGCGGTTCGTACAGTACGAACCAGATCTTCCAGTGCGGAGGAGAAGGCGCGAGTAAAAGCGCTGAAAGCCACACCTAGGGGGCGCGGCAGTAAAGGTGAGAGGGGGGCCTCAAACCGGTCAAGCTCGGCCGACAGCAACCAGTCGGACGAGTTTGTCCAGGAGAGAGGACGTCAGGCTCGCCGGAACGAGAAGGCAAGATTAGCTAACTTGCCGGACTCTGTATTAGCAGAGGGATTACCGGAACAACCTTCCGGAGGACAGCCCGTTATTCCCGGGGCTGAGGAGGTAACGGATGAGGCGATGGACATAAACGAAGCCAATACTCCGGAACCCTCCAACACCACCACCACCACCCCGGCCCTTGTGGCAGACATGACCGCCGCCGCGGGAGCAGCGGCCGCCGTGGCGGCTGCGCTGGTATTTAATCCAGCACGTCTCAGCCCTCTCCGTAGTCCGGCTCATTCGGATCCGGAAGAGGGAGAGGTTCCGGCTAACGCTGAGGAACCAGGAAATGCCCCAGAGGACCCCATCCCGCCTAATGACGTGATGAGGCGAGTCTGGCAGAACGCGAACAATAAGTTCCGCGTGTTTATTCCCAATTCATGGGAACAGTGTCCGATTGGTCCCACCAATTTCGGATGTCCACCTGCGACCAACTGTAAAGGTCAAAGTGATGATGAGGATTGGATCCGGAATACCCCCCGGGACCGTCCTCCGTCTGCTTTTTATCAGCAGTGGCTAGATCAACTCAGGATCCTGCCAGACACTTACTACAGTAAGGAGCAGAAGGAAAAACTTCTTTTTGCGGTTAACCGCTGGTACAGCCAGCGGGAAAGGAATTGGTGCCCATTCGCTACATGTGTAAACACGATTGGCACAGACAGAACCGTGTTTGTAACAAAGCAACGGTTTCTGCGTCACCTCTGTGAAAATCACATGCACCACTGTGTGGTGTACCACTGTGATATCACAGTAGGTAGGGAATCCCAGCTATGTAACGGGTGTTTAGAACCCCGGAGAGGTGAGCTTATGCGCCACATGAAGGATTGCCATAACATGGGAATCAGTGTAGCTCGCAATCGTGTGAATGCGCTACATGACGCCGTATGTGATCAGTACAAGTCACTCACGGAGGAACAAAAGGCTAAGATCCGGCCGGCAACTCCCTTCTACTGCGAGGTCGCAGATGGGAAGTTCAAAGCCAGGATTGCCAGAGTGGACGGACGACATAAGTTCGCCATGAATGACGAGGAGTATACGGTGTTATGCACTACCCGTACTTCCCGCAGAGGTGGCGGTAGTTTCCGTCAGCCGGAAACCCGGGGTAGTTCCCGGGGGAAGAGCCGGTCCGCCCGCGACCGCTCTCGATCTCCTGCGGTCTCACCTGGACCAAAACGGAGACATGCCGGATCCAATTTGGAGGATCTCGATAATTCCTACTATGGGATTTATCATGCCCCGGAAGGTCGCGACTATTATCGCGAGTATCCAGACCCGCTGTTTACAGACCGGAAAGATCGGAAACGTGATTCCGGTGGTCAAGCGGCGGCGACTAACATGGATTACCGTTCCAGACGTCTGAGCAGTTCAGACAGTGCCACCAGTCAACCTGACTGTGGAGGTGCCCGGCCTAAAGAACCGGCTGCCAGAACAAAGGCTTCCCTGCCTTTGACGTACCATCTGGGGACAACTGCAAAGCTAACCCCCAGGGACGTCCGGTCGCCCACTACCCCAACTCGGGACATGCAGGGCTTGACCGTGAAAACGGAGCCAAAATCACTAATCTCAGTGGTGACGCCTCGGGGCATAACTGTCCCGAAGGCTGCAGCGGTTGCGAAAGCGCCGCCAGCGGATGTTAAACCCGTGATTCCTGTAACCCAGGATCCGGTTGTCATCCAGCCAGTCGCGGGCACCTCCCGCACTGAAACTACCGGTGGCGTAAAGTTAAAATACGTCCCGATAGTCAACTACTTCTTTAGGGAAGAGAAGGCGAGCTGCGAAGTGGGACAAAGGATTGTAACAGAATTCCAGGAGTCCCAACGCGAGCTGGCGGTGGAATATAACACCAAGATGTTAGGCCTGTTCACGCATGGCCTAAAGATTGCCCATCGGGAGGAGAAAGCATTGGTCGCTGTTGGCAATGCTGACTACTTGGCTAAAAAGTCAAGGGAAGCTGCTTCAGGCCAAAAGACCGCTGAAGCCGCCGCAGGGTTCGTTCAGCAAGAGAACGAGAAGTTAACCAAACGGTTACAGGACATGAACGTAAAATTTTACGGGGTGTTCGGCGTGACTATCGATACATGGGATGGCACAGCTGAGCACGCGCTTGCTTTAATGAGGGCAAGAGATGAACCTTTAGGTTAAAAAGACTAATAGAAGGTTCTGAGTCTATTTCTAATTTTTTTAGGAATAGAGGAGGGAACTATAATAGTTTCCGGATAGATTAATTGTTCTTTCATTTAATCTGACGTCATAAATTGTTTATGATGGGGTTTCCCTTTTTGAGGGGAGGGGCATCTTCTTAGATGCATATGGATCAACGCGGGGGGAACCTTCCGTGGAAGCTCTGGACTTACCTAACTACTCAACTCTCAACTGTAGCCTACCGATGGGGAATCAGGACTCCACCGGGAAGCTACCAAACTAACGTCCCTGAAAATAACTTCTGGATACGTTACCATGATGTGTTCCTGATACTATTATGCTGAGTTATAAACTGTTCCCGTCCAAAGGATTACGTGTCAAACAGACAATGCTCGTGGTTCCAGTTCTACTTATATATTTCATGAACATTCCTGGAGCTAGGATTACGTGTTAAACGGACAGTACTCGTGGTTTCCAGCCGGATTATAGTTATATATGTCATGAACTTTACTGGAGCGAGGACGGGATACTTATCGAGCTGTATACATATGAACTTACCTTCGGGTGATATTTATCCAAGAAACAGTATTAAGAAGAGGAGAGCACCTCACTCATTCGTCTATTAGAAGCGGAGAGCACCTTGACCACAACTAGATCACCAGTAAGCTATATTTAATTGTAAGGGTTTCCGGGTACACTGCCAGGTTACTCATTAAAACGTTTTTAATATATAAAATATATCATTATTATATGATACATATCACCTCAGGTGTTCCAATAAGGTATTCTCATATTTACCTTATGAATCAGGTTTCATAATATGCTACATATGAAGATTGTATGATCTGATAAGCTAGGAAACGTGGTTACCCGTAGTGTTTATATGAAGTCGTTAAGGCTATGTGTATATACTAAATATACCGCCAGGTATTGTCGTGTGTGTTGACTCTGTTGTATGTTGCGAGAGATATTAATACTCCGGTTATATAATCGGATTACCCGGCTTAAAACAAAGGCTGTGGTTACTGTTATCCATTGTGTGAATGTTTTCATTAAATCACAAATCAATGTAAGACGCTGGTGGTTGTGAGTCCTTATCAGGACTGGTTTTTAATAACTTTTCTGTTCAACTTAAATATATACACACCCCACGCGCATTTTTTTAATAACCGAGTAAGGAAACTTCATAAGGAAGTCATATCGAAATGTGTCAAGCCGTTCGATTGTATGTATGATATTATATTCATTTGTCATAAAACATACCTAAATCATCTATTATGGTTGCTATTACAGTGTAATGCCATATTTATATTGAGTTTTATGATCTCGCTTGTGTAGTGTGTCGTGTTAATATGTTACGCCCCTAGTTACTGTATAGACAATAACTATAAAGTCGTTGTTCTAAAAGGTTTTCTATGTACTAGGAAAACAGTATATATATTCGTTACCACCTAGTTTTGTCTAGGGGGGGTAGTGTAGGGGCATGATATTACATATTAATCTCATACACGGTATTTCCGGGTAACGTCTGTTTACTCGGCTTCTCCACCTGGAGCTAGTGCACACAGTTCCCGGGAGAGGGCGCAGGTCCTCTTCAGGTGACCGTGTGCCGCTCTCAGGTGGGCGGCCGACCCACCCACCTGGCCACGTGACCTAAGAGCCGGTGTTATATAAGACCCATGTGTTTACCTGGAACGGCAGTCAGTGCAGGCCCGACTGACGAGAGACTTCACATGTCCAACCGTGCGGACAGAGTTGTATGCTAAGAGTTGTATACTGACCGTTTCCTCTATTTATAGAGAAACCTGATTTACCTGTGTATATTCATTCTACACTGATCGTTCCCTAGTAAAGGAACTAGAGTTATTATTCTTGTGAATAAAGATAGATATATTCTCGCACCTGGAAACTGCCGTGATCGTTGTTCTTTAACCTAGAGTTAATTACGAACCACCACACATATATATATATATATATATATATATATATATATATAAATTATATATGTGAGGAGGTGAGCTGTGACTTGATGTGACACAGTGTGTTAATGTGTCACTGTAACTTACAGACCACCTTAAACAACGCCGAGGTGAGCTGTGACTTCATCCTCACGCTGAAAGCCAACCTGGAGGAGGAGATCGACAAACTCTTCAGTCAGGCGCCCGAGCAGTCCAAGGCCAAGCTACACGTACGTACTACACTGCAGCTCTGACCTAGATTAATCACAGCTGTGACCTAATTAACTAAAACTACAGCTGTGACCTACTTAAACTACAACTTGACATACTACAACTTTGACCTACTTAATACCAGCTGTGACCTACTTAAATAACCACTGTGACCTACTTAAACTACAGCTATGACCTACTTAAACTACAGCTGTAACCTACTTAAATTACAGCTGTGACCTACTTAAACTACAGCTGTGACCTACTCTTCCTGATTTTATACTTTATAATACAGTGACATGTTTTTGTTTCCAGTCGTGTCTTAATGACCTTGGGTCGGTGTCTGCGCGGTTTAAGGACGTCCTTGACTTTGGTTTCTCTCAGCTGGACAGCAGCGCCATCAAACCCCGCGTCAAGCCGTGGGTGGACGGGTTTCTGACATCTAGTCACAACCTCACAGAGGTCAGTAACTAAGGACATTCATACCTTACATAACTTACATACATAACTTATCTAACATCAAACCCCGCGTCAAGCCGTGGGTGGACGGGTTTCTGACATCCAGCCACAACATTACAGAGGTCAGTAACTAAGGACATTCATACCTTACATAACTTACATACATGACTTATCTAACATCAAACCCCGCGTCAAGCCGTGGGTGGACGGGTTTCTGACATCCAGCCACAACATTACAGAGGTCAGTAACTAAGGACATTCATACCTTACATAACTTACATACATAACTTATCTAACATCAAACCCCGCGTCAAGCCGTGGGTGGACGGGTTTCTGACATCCAGCCACAACATTACAGAGGTCAGTAACTAAGGACATTCATACCTTACATAACTTACATACATAACTTATCTAACATCAAACCCCGCGTCAAGCCGTGGGTGGACGGGTTTCTGACATCCAGCCACAACATTACAGAGGTCAGTAACTAAGGACATTCATACCTTACATAACTTACATACATAACTTATCTAACATCAAACCCCGCGTCAAGCCGTGGGTGGACGGCTTCCTGACCTCCAGCCACAACCTCACAGAGGTCAGCCATAAAGGACATTTATAACTTATATACCTAATATAACTTCTATAACTTGTAGGGCTAACGACCGGTGGGTGCAGGGTCAGAGTTTGTTATATAATGTGTTACTTTACCTTTATTTACCTTTGTTATATAATGTTTAATATTGTGTAAAGTGCCTGTTTCTTGTGTTCAGGAAGAGTTCACCAACTGCGAGGCTAATGACCCGTGGGTGCAGGGCTTTATCATCAACCTAGAGAGTCTCCTGGTCACATTCAAGGTCAGTCAAGGTCAAGTCATCTGTAACCTCTACAGTATTGATGTCATAGGGAACACAATGCCTGATTCCTGTCAGCAATTATTGATAGATGTGGATTTGTTAATAAACCCTTACAGGGCTGGGCATGTTGTGATATGCTGGAGCAAACCTAGAAAGCAAAGTATTTCAGACTGGCACATATTAACTAGATTTGTGTGGCGGGGGATCGCCCCCTCCCCTACCCCCCCCCCTCACTGCGGTGAATTAAAGGAGAATTTTTAGTTTAGTCTTTAGTTTGGTGTGCTCTGCGTTTATTCAGGGCACACTGCTAATAAGAGTTCTCTAAATTTTACCCGTGTATTTTGTTTTTGGCACATTAGGATGGTCATTGGTGACACATTGCTCTAGAAAGAAATCGAAATTCTACTTTTAGATTGGTGTTTTCTATGAAGTTTTGGGGCATATTCCTCCAAGAAAACTTTAGATTTCAAATTTCTTAATGGTATATTCTGAGGGGTTTGGGAGCATACTGCTCACAAAAGATTTGGAACATTTATTTCCTCGGATCCCCCACTCCCTCAGACTTATTCCCTCAGACAACTTGCTTCCTCAGACATTTTTCCTTGCATTTTCCAATTCGAGGTACCGTAAATTCCCGCGTACTACCCGCATCTCGCGTATAACCCGCCCCCCGACTTTGGGAGAATGCTATTACCCGCACTGGGTGTCTGAGTGCCCCTAGGGAAAAACCCTCGTATTACCCGCACCTAGACTTTTGGAAAATTGCTATATATTACTCATACCCCCGCCCCCTTTGCAAGAAGCCACATGCTCTCTATAGACTATAGTCTATACACACACCCTAGATACATGGTACATGTACATGAGTGGGGTGGGCAAGGTGTGACCGCCACATAGCTTTAACAATAATGCCTTGGGAGAGGGGGGGGGAAGAGAAAGCTGTGACCGCTGAAGATGCCACATGTAGCTAACCTGCCCCCCCCCCTCTATCCAAGGCAGGCTGTGGCGGTCACACCTTGCCCCCCCCCCCCCAACAGCCATGTTGGAAAGGTGGGGTCATTTTAAAGCAATTTATGAAATATCAAAATCAAAAAACCCTCGTATTACCCGCACCTAGACTTTGGGAGAATCCTATAACCCGCATTGGCGATTTGGTTCGCGTACTACCCGCGGGTAGTACGCGGGAATTTACGGTAGTTAACTTTATATTATAGATGTATTCTGGAAGCATGTTGTTCCAGGATAAATTTTGAAAATCTACCCTTAGATCAGTACATCTTGTGGGGTTTTGGTGGGGGTGGGGTCATATTGTTCCAGAAGAAATTTGTAATTCTATCTGTAGATTGCTATATTTTGAGGGCATCGTTAGACAATTTGGGAAAATTTGGTATATAATTTTTGGGCATGCTGCTCCAAAGAATATGGGCATTTTAATCTCAGAATGCATTCTGTGGGCATATCACTCTGGGAAAAGTTTGAAATTCCGCCTTGATTTTGGTGTATTCTGAGGGGTTTGTGGGTGTGTAGTTGGTCTCTTACTACGTATGTAACACTTGAGTACAAAAACCAGACAAGGTAAATTAGACTTTAATATACGGCGACTTTATTGTAAAGGTAACTCTTGGGTATTATAGTACAAGTATAACCAGCGGATATACAAGATCAGAACAGATATATAATACAGTGGGGCAACCCTATAGCATAGAGTTAAGCCCGTGAGCACAGGGTGGTCATGTCACGACAGTCCCAAACCTGACTGACTTCCAATGGAGAAGTAGCCGTCTTATATACAGCGCTGCATAGCCACGTGACCGTACTAGCAGCGCCACCTGTTAGGTTTAGTTATGTAAAATGCTTATGTAACAACTACCGACGGTAACCGAAGGTGGTACCGGTACACTACCGTATAGATAACCGAACTAGAGGAGTCGGTGTATGTAACGAACCGACGACACTAGTTAGATGAATAAAACAGTTATTAAACACAATAGAACCGTGTTGTCTTACATCATACAACATACAATAGATATACAACAATAACAGTTAGACTTTATAGTCAACCCGTTACACTACCCCCCTTAAGAATGTAGGAAGGGTTGGTTTTATAATAATAATACCTCTTGGATACATTATATACCACGTATATCTATTTATCAACAAGTAACATTTCTACTCATAGTAACAACAGGCATACATACATGAACAACCAGGTTAACATGTATATAACAGTTTATATCAACAATATAGTCTTTGGTATCAAACCATAGTCCCGTAGGCACATGATATAAAAACTGTCCAACTGATAGTCCTAGACTAGTATCAGTTAAAAGTAAAGGCACCAAATAACCACCTTGGAAACTCAACACATCACCTACTACATTCAGCAATGGTGCGAATCCGTGTGGAGTTAGTGTCCTTATATATAAATAATAGAACTATAATAGCTCTCACTTCCTTTGGCGAAGAAAAGTTTATATATAAAAATCCATAGTAGCGTATCCTAAATAAGGTGGGATAGATCGTCATCCTTATTAGAGGCGGTACTCCAGTACCTAGCAGTTTATGGTGGTAGAGATGGATAGAGTCCAGTACCGGTATAGTACTTCCATCTCTTGTGAAATATAAATATAAAAAGGTAGGTCCGTGCCTCCCTATAAATAATTATCACAGGAGGATGATCCATAATAGTTCATAGGTCACAATAGTAGAATGCGACCACAGGATCAGGAGCCCTGGACAGTAGTAGAGAACCGACGGTTGTGGCTTAGTAGTAAACCACGGTTTGAAGACATCAGGCTGCTTCCAGTGTGGTGGCAGTAGTGACTAGGTTAAGTCACGACAGCACCGTCGGTCTGCTTCGGTTGTCCAGGGGCGTGTAGCTGCGTCGATGGTTTAGTTTTACCTCCGAGGGGCGGAACAGTGCACCCCAGAGGGCCTGACAGGGGACCATCCTTAGGTGTCCATAGGGACACCGCCGGATGGCTTTCCTTCCCCATCAGGACTTCCTCCAGGAGGGGCCTCCGTGGTGTAAACCACAGCAGCCTCCACCTGGAGAGGAAGGGCTCCACCTGGGGCTACCGAGAGGGTACTCGGCGCCGCAGTAGGCTCCCCGCCACTGACCACCCGGGTAGAGTGTGCCATGAAAGAGAATGGCATCTCATACCTAGGTGGGTGTACTGACAGTACCGGGGTCACAGGAGGAGCAGGCCTTGCGGCAAGCCCCAACCTGGACTGGAGATCTGGAAAACCAGTTCTCTCCCACTCTGTCAGCTTTAGCCCGAACTGCCGGAAGAACTTGGCGTCACAAGTTGTCAACCTTGATTCAAGCTGATCGATCGTAGCCCTCCAGAGGGCATGATCTTGCTCCAGATTCGCCTCACGCTCGGCAAGGACTCTGGTGCGTTCAGCAACCCAAGCTTTCCCTTCCCGGATAGCCTGTTCTCTGAGCAACTTGTACTGCTCAAAGTAGGACTTCTCCAAGAAAGAAACCTGAAACTGGAGTAGCTTACTTGCGTTTTCAGCCATCTTAGCTCTGTAGCACTCAAATCCGGGGACTAGAGTGTCAGAGAATCCAGTGTCATAAGCAGGACCGTCTCCAGGCAACACAGGTAACCCTGCTAGCCCTTCGTCAACAGCCCTGTGCTCAGGTACTGGAGTCACCTCGTCATCCCTTGCGGGGTCAGAGGTTGCTCCGTGCTGGGGTGGAGCAGTCGGCTGGGCTGACGCCCCATCCGGCTGTTGTACCTCTACCTGTTCAGCGTCACTGATAGGTGAGATACTCTCCTGTGGAGCTGAAGCTTTCTTTTGCTTCTGGCTCCACTTGTACTGCTTGACATAGTCAGCAGCAACCTGACCCGCCTGCTCGTCACCCAAAGAGTTCTGAACAATAGCCAGTGCATCACCCAGTTTCTGTCTCTCCTGCCTGGGCAGTTGATCAGCAACCGGGGGCAATGCAACCGAAGATACCGTGACGGTACCGACGGTTTGGCTACGGTCGATCTCAGATGTTACCGTGGCGGTGGCGACACGTTTCTTCGCAGGTTCACTGCGGGAACGGTCACGTCCACCTTTGGTATCATCTTTGGATGACTGGCGGCCCCTTTTCAGATCTTTCTTCTTAGGAGGGGTGTCCTTTCTGACAGTGGGCATCGGAGTTTCTGTATCTGGCCCGAGATCGGTTTGTTCGCACTTGGCGCCCTTACACAATCTCTCCCAGTCAGCCTCCGTGAGGTAATTCCACTGTTTAAGTTTGTTGGTTCGCCACTTATACTGTAGATTCCCTACACGTTTGTGGCACCCCCAAACCTTCAGTGCAGCCTCAACTCCACGACTAATAGTGCGCTTGTGAACGCCCTTATTGTCGCAAAGATGCCTTACCAAACCAGCCCTCCGTTGGCAACGGAATAGCTCCCCGTCACTGTACTCAGGGCAGGAAGTACTAGTACTCCCACTCACACAGTACAAGTAGGGACGCACATTCATGTGCTTCTCTACTAAATGACGGGCGAACTTGAACAGGTTCGGCCACCGTTTTGCAGCTGTCGAAGCCCCCTTCAGGCGCTGACAGCGAACATACGGGCAGGGATCCCCTGGCACGTAGTTCTTCCAAGCATATTTCAGCTTGGGACGGCATGACCTGTGGATGTTAGGTTTATTCCCTTCCAACACTGCCCTGAGGTACACGAGGTACCAGTCAATGGGGTGGGAATCACCTGTCAACCAGTCTTCGTCGTCTGAACCCTCGGTCGTGTGAGGTGCAGGAAGAGCCATTTTGCCATTTTCCTGAACTAAGTCAGAAAGGCTCAGGTTCTTCCGGTCATCATCACGGAGACACAGGTTTAGACGAACATGCGCTGCCTTGGCGCGGAGGCGGCGATTGGCTCTGCTCTCTGCGACAGACCATCCCTCGGCTTCCGCCTTGGACAGTCTATCAGCAACAGCTTTGAGCCTATCTGCCTCAGTCGGTGCGACCTCTTCGGTAGCAGGAGTTTCAGGGGAAGATGCAATCCTCCTCTTACGCTTCCGCTTCCGTTTGGTCTTAGCACGAACCGTGGACCCGTCTGATGAATCACCATCAGGGACCGTCGGTTCTTGTGCCAATACACCGGCGGGTTTCGGAGAAGATCCCCCTGCAGGGTTCTCCTCCTGGTTGGTATTACTACCACCCAGACCAGGTTCTGTTTTCGGAACAACATCACCCGACCCCTCAGGGTTAGGTTCAGCTGGTACCGAAGCCGAGCCTTGACCGACGGTTGGAGCACCGGTAGTGTCCATTTCCGTGTCAGACTCGAGAACTCGGTCATCCCCGTCGGAGGCCTCAGCCTTCTCCGGGGCCGTGCATGTGCCATCTACACGGGCTGCCATACTGTTAGCTCAGGCGTAGGTGAACCTCACGGTTCACTCACCCGAGCCTTTAGTAGCACAGCAAGTAAACAACAGTGTAGGTACTGCCGGGCAGACCTAGGCACCACTGATCAACACGTTACCCTACGGGCAAACGTGCTGATCTGAAGAAGCCTGGCTGCCTGTGGGGCTTATATACCCCACCCGTCCCCCGTGACCCCGCCCCTTGACCGGCTTCTCAGCCAATCAGGGGTCGCGTCTCCAAGACGCGCCGAGGTGACCCAATTTCTCACTGCTCATTTGGCGGGAGAAATCGATCAGGTGACGCGGGCAGCGCCCTTCCCACGCCTGGCATATCCGACGGTGGGAACTCTCACTGTTGTTTACCATTTTCGTGGCGTAGCCACCGGAAAACCCGGGAATGATATACCGGCGTTAGAGGATATACACAGCAGCGTGTCACTAAGCAATATGTGGTCAAAACTAATCCCATACTTAGAATTAATCGGCAAAGCCAGCCACCCGCCCTGGACACGTGCTTTTCTACCTCCAACGGATAACCACACCGGATAACCCGTCTCTTCTCGTTGTGTTTTGGTGATCGAGTACCGGGCCAATGACCACCGGCCCAGTACGGAACTGTCCATGGAAATTTAATCAAGCCAGCAGCTAAATGTCGTCAACAAGGTAAGAAAAAAAATGTTTACACAATTTTATCTCGCTCTCTGACACGTGTGCTCCTCCGTAGACCTTGTACCGGTATGTCCAGCAATGATGACACCGGAGGTATCACCTTGCTTTGTTTACCGGTGTCTACGGTTAGTCCTTTACGCACAGCTGACCCTTTTTTTACGAGGCCTACCGCGCTTGGGCTTGGTAACACACGACTGTGGTTCAATCGGTAATTTCCTAGGACGACCCCTTCGGCGCGCTACCGTCGGTACCGACGGTATGACCGTTGGTCCTGCCTTCGGTATCTTCGGTAGCGCAGGGTCGGTTGGTGCTGGTACTCGACCAGCACCGAGGGAATCTTCACCGTCATCTATATATGGAACTCCATACCAAGGTCGGAGTCTAGCCACATGTGATTTAGTGAGAGTCCCTTTTTGCAACCGTATTACTACAGTAGTTTCACTAACCACCATAGTAACCGTATGCGGACCATCCCAGGAGTACAGGGTCTTGACTTTGGAATTTGGTGTGCTAAATCTCGCGACCTTATCCCCCACCTTGAATTGGCGGAGTTTAAGGCCCGTGTCATAGCCCACCTTCTGCAAACTAGCAGATTTTTCCAAGTTGTCCCTTACTACTCCATAGGACTCGCGTAATGATTGTCGAAGTGATTCAACAAACATCACTGTGCAGGGTTGCTCGAGCTGGTGTCCCTGCACTCCATAGACCATGTCACTAGGCATGACTATGTCTTCACCCATTACGAGCATATTAGGCGTACAGCCCGTCGACGCATGTTCGGTAGCATTGTAAGCATGGGAGATATAGCGAGCGTGCTCATCCCAATCATCCCGGTGCTCATTAACCATTGTCGTGAGACATTGGATCAACGTCCGATTGAAACGTTCCACCATACCATCCGATTGAGGTCGGTAGGGGTTCGTATGCGTCTTGCAGATGTGTATTTTACTACACAGTTCTGCCCACAGTCGAGATTCAAACTCACGACCCTGGTCGGAGTGAAGCATTAAAGGACCTCCCCACGTGAGGATCCAATTCTCGAAAAGTGCTTCTGCGCAGGTAACAGCTGTATGATTTACCAACGGATATACTTGGACATACTTGGTATAGTAGTCCTGTACCACCATCATACAGGTATTCCCACGGGGGGTCGTGTTGAAACCACTAATGATATCAACAGCGATCCGGGCAAATCGAACACCGAATAGCTCTTGACTTAGAGGTAGTTTACCAATACCAGGTCCAGGCTTTGATAAACAGCATTGGGGACATTGTTTCACCCAACGCCGTATGTCCAAAGTCATACCAGGCCAGTAATATCTACTCTTAATCTTTGCCTCAGTCCGTTGTCTGCCAAAGTGTGCTGAAGTTCGGTGGCCATGACAGTAATTGAGCAACTGTAGTCTGAGTGACAAAGGCACTACAGACTGAGCTGCTCTCTTCCTGCCAGGTTGCACCCTCCAGCGGCACAATACACTGTTCCGTATAAAAAGATTATCCCACTGAGCTAACAGTTGTCTAACTTCTTTACATTCCAGCGAAAGTGCGGGGCGAACAGGCTTGGACAGGCCCAACAACTTCAAGGAGTACACCCTCGAAATAGCTGGATCTGCAAGCTGCTCATCCTTCAAGTGATTTAACGTCCAGTTAGGAACTTTCGCACCCACAGACGCAATCACTGCATTGTGAGACCCACAGTCTCGGCAGTCTACACGGTGACAGTTCCGGATAGGATAGCGGGACAAGCTGTCCGCATTCACATGATCTACTCCACTCCTGTGTATGATATGCTCATTCGTCATGCCAAACTCAGAGAGGTGGTTCAACCATCTACCCATCATCCCCTCAGCGTCCTTGAAGTTAAGGAGCCACTGCAGAGATGAATGATCCGTCCGTACAAGATAATTCCCACCATATAGGAAATGTCTGTACTTTTTTGTGTAAACCACCACTGCCAAGAGTTCACGCTTGGTTGTGCAGTAGTTACGTTGTGTTTTGCTTAGACTGTTGGACGAAAATGCCAGCGGCACTTCTCGCCCATCCTGGATCTGCGACAAGGCAGCACCAATACTTGTATTAGAAGCATCAGTGTCCAAGATGAACTTACCAACAGGTGCAGGGTAGTGCAAAACAGGTGTTTCTAAGAAGAGTCTCTTTAACTCACTGAAAGACTGTTCTGCGGCTGGAGACCAGACTATTTTAGCCTTAGCCTTCTTCTCTCCAATCATCAGCTCTTGTAAGGGAGCTGCGACTCTCGAGAATCCAGGTATAAAATCTCTGTAGTATGAACAAAACCCGATAAAAGAGCGTATCTCCTTCGTGTCCATCGGACGAGGCCAGTTCTGTACCACTTCGATCTTATGAGGATCAGCCATGATGCCATGTTCAGAAACAATTCTACCTAGGTATTCAACTGACTTCCTAAAAAGCTTGCACTTTGAAGGTTTCAATTTCAGACCATATGATAAGATGCGTTTCAGCACAGCTTGGAGGTTCTGTAGAGTTTCCTCCACAGAACCACCGAAGACGATGATGTCGTCCAAGTAAACTAGGCACTTTTTCCAAAGTAAACCCCGTAACATGGTTTCCATCATTGCCTTGAAGGTTGCCGGGGCATTGCATAGCCCAAATGGCATGACGTTGAACTCAAATAGTCCCATATGGGTAGAAAATGCGGTTTTTTCTCGGTCCCGGGGGTCCATGCCGATCTGCCAATAACCAGATTGTAAATCTAGTGTACAGAACCACTTCGCCCCACCCAGAGATTCCACACATTCATCTATCCGAGGTAGAGGATATGCATTCTTCCTAGTGAGTCCGTTCAACTTCCTATAGTCGATGCAAAATCGACAGGAACCATCCTTCTTGGTGACCATCACCACAGGACTTGACCATGGACTCTCACTAGGTTGAATCACATCTTCATCCAACATCTTTTCTACCTCAGCCTCCATAGCACTTTTTTTAGCCATGGGTAACCGACGGTAGGGGATTCTACTGGGAAGCGCGTCCCCAGTGTCAACCCGGTGTTGTACCGTATTGGTACGCCCTAGAGGATCTCCTGGTTGCGCAAAGGCGTCAGATAACTCCGACAGCTCATTTGCCACCATTTCGCTCTCTAGGGTTGTGAGGTGTGACTCACACAACAGGGACCTTAAATGTTTCGGTAGGTTGGATTTAGCTAGAGCCTCTTCGTGGGAAGAGTCTCCCGCCACCACACCTACTTCCACAAAGTCCGTAGTTAGTGAGTCTACCCCATATGCTCGCGTGGTGTTACCAATAGGCGTCCCCTTTCGTAGAGTGATTTCTCTACTACTCGAGTTACAAATCGGTATCACCCCCCAACGAGCGTTGGCCAGGTAAGTATGATAGCCAGCAAGACCTAACTCAGAGAGCTTTTGATCTTCTGGTTCAAACATTCCCGGCCGTTTGGCCTGCACTCCCACGCAGCTGACTAGGACATCGGATACATGTCCTGCTGCCAACTTTGTGTCTTGTGCCACTGACGCCACAGAAGAACCATTCCTTAAAACGCACTGTACAGATTGTTTATAAGGATGTTTAATCTGAAGTCGGCCCGTTGCGGTGTTCATTGTTACCCCGTAAAGAGCAGCAAAGTCCATCCCCAGTATGCCATCATCAGTGATGTCGGTGATGGTTGGACATATCCAGTATGTCTTGCCATCAACCAACATAGGTTTTACAGTTCTGCCATAAGTCTGCATACTATCCCCCGTAGCAGTCCGAGCCTTTACTCCTAGTAGCGGAGCTTCGGGCTGGTTGCAAAGACGGGCCATGAATTTACGATCGACCAAGGTGTGGGATGCACCCGTGTCGACCAAAAATTCACCACGCGTCCCGGAAATAACCAGACTCAGGTACCAACGCTGTCCCCGTAAAGGGACACACTCAGAGGTCAGCATCGGGCTTCCCCCTCCATCCATAGCAACCCCTTTTGTCAGGAGATAATCCCAACACGGGTCGCTCGGGGAGTCTTGAATCACACTGCTCTGGGCAATCGATTCTAACCAAGACTCCTCTAAGCCAGCGACTACAGAATCCTCCGGATTCCGTTCGTCCTTGCCAGCCCCGCCTTGCCAGACGCTTACAGGTTGTACAGACCCTTCTGCCTCTGCGCGGCCTTGGTTCATGGAAGAGTTAACACCGTCTACCAATCCCTTACAGGCATGGCTAACTGTGGGGGCGCCATCCTTGCCAAGAGGATGGGCCCCATTCAGTTTTCCGTCTCCTTTTCGGTTTTAGCAGCGACGGGTGCAGGGGCTTTGCATTCGCTAGCCCAATGACCCATCTTTTGACAGCGTCTACATGGCTGAGGTTTCGTGTCCTTTTTCTTCTTTTTCCTTCTCTTTCCAGATCCAGAATCAGAAGTGGACGCAGAGCTCTTTTCTAAGTGCTTCCGCAACAAACCCTCAATCATCTTTTCCATGTCCCTGTCAGGCATTACTGCCGCCACCTCCTCGGAGGCGGGCTGTTTCTTCTTAGGTGGTTTTGTGGCGGCCTCTACCACCTGAGCTCCTTTCGGGGCCACAGATGGAGCTGCCGACACTCCTCCACTAGGAAAAACAGCCTGTTTGGTGTCATACACATCTGCATGGTCAAAAAGGTCAGCTAGAGATAAGTCCGGCTGCCATTTCTCCCGCAGATATGCCTGGAGATTGGTGTCCCTGACTCCATTGACAAACCTGGAGGTTAACTCCTGGATGACAGTGGGGGTGTCAGGTCTACATCCCTGATAACACTCGGATATCAGTTCCTGTAGAGCAAATCCGTAGGATCTCAGATGCTCGTCCTTGCGTTGGACACGTTTGAGTAGCTGAGTCCTTGGGTCATGCTCACCAATCTTCCCAATCGCCCATTCAGCTGTTTCTTCAAGTGAGCTCAATGTCTTGATCTTCACTCTCTCGAACGCCAAAAGGGCTGGTTCACCTGGCCCGTTGCAGAGTGCCTGCTTCAGAGCAACCAGCGCTTGCTGATTGTTCCAGCGATTGCTCTCCACAATAGCCTTGAACCGAACTTTGTACTTTCTCCAGGGTGGCGACCCTGTGAAAGGCGGAATATCGATGGCCTTTTGACGGGCTGCATCAGGATGTTTGATCTCCCCAAAGTTGAAAGGAGCATACCGTTCATCCAGTTCATCGATGTCCCGCGGGACGATGTCTGTCCCCAGCTTCTCAATAGTCGGGTTCCGGTCATACTTAGCCCGCTGGACAGGAGTTAAGCCCTGTCTAGCTCTGGGTTTCGGTACTGGAACTGAGACCATGGTCTGCTGTTGGTTCAACATCGTTGAACCAGTAGATGGGTGGGTGTACCCTGGAGGTGTTGCCGTGCCTCCAAAGGCGCCACCACAGACCGGAGTCTGTAGATAGCTAGCCCCCATCTGAGGTGTCATACCTGTTACCGTGGTGTGTACTAGCGGCGGGACACTTGAAGGTGTCACTGTCGTGTACACACTGGGTACGGGTATGACTGGAGGTACCACCGTGGTAGGTGGTGGTACTTGCTCCGACTTCGTCTTCAGGTCCTGATTGACTTGCCTTAAGCTTGCGAGGTCCTGTCTGGCTAAGTGGAGCTGCGTGCTCAAATCCTTTCCCAAGGAAGTTAAGCTTGCAACCTCACATTCGCCAGACACCCTCTGGTGCAAAAGTTTGTCAACCTCCACCTTGTGGGAAGCCATCTCGTTCTGGAGTTCCAGTAGGAACTTTTTCTTCTCATCAACCTCCCTTAGGAATAACTTCCTAGTTTGATTGATGGAAGCAAGTTCCCTCCGGGCTTCCGCGAGCTCATGCAACTCAGTTTTCCTGGTGGGGATACCCATGGCAGCTAGTAGGTCCCCATCCAGTGGTAAACTGGATGGCTCATCTACTGCTGGCGGGTACCCCTTACCAGGAGCTTCTGTTGCCACATTAGTCTTCTTTGATAGCCCGCCACCCCCCATACCGTTCGGTGTAGGAGTGGCACCATCAGTAAAAACCGACGTGTCTGGATCCAATGAAGGATCTGCTACCGTCGGTGTAGAACCGAAGGCAGCTGGGCCGAGAGTTTTAGGCTCTCTACCCGGTATTTTCTGACCCTCAGGACAGAAAAGATTCGTGGAAAGGGAGTCCAACGATCTCCTGGAGCTTATATCAAAGGGTCCCGGGATTGGAGATTGCTCCCCATCCTCTCCTTTGGTAAAGGCTTCCACAATAGGATCACCTATTGCTTCTTGGGAGAGGTCGTCACCGGGCACCTCCAAGGCTGCCCGGCTCTCCCGCCTATTGGATTTGCCTGTGAAGAAGCGTACATTCTGTACGGCTTCTTCACGTTCCTCAGCAGGGGTTTTAGTCCTGCCGCTGAACGAGCTGACAAAATCGTATAGGTAATCCATATACTGTAAGTCTATTTAATACCCTATCAATGGTCGGTTCGATCAAGTGGTCACGGCACCAATGTAGTTGGTCTCTTACTACGTATGTAACACTTGAGTACAAAAACCAGACAAGGTAAATTAGACTTTAATATACGGCGACTTTATTGTAAAGGTAACTCTTGGGTATTATAGTACAAGTATAACCAGCGGATATACAAGATCAGAACAGATATATAATACAGTGGGGCAACCCTATAGCATAGAGTTAAGCCCGTGAGCACAGGGTGGTCATGTCACGACAGTCCCAAACCTGACTGACTTCCAATGGAGAAGTAGCCGTCTTATATACAGCGCTGCATAGCCACGTGACCGTACTAGCAGCGCCACCTGTTAGGTTTAGTTATGTAAAATGCTTATGTAACAACTACCGACGGTAACCGAAGGTGGTACCGGTACACTACCGTATAGATAACCGAACTAGAGGAGTCGGTGTATGTAACGAACCGACGACACTAGTTAGATGAATAAAACAGTTATTAAACACAATAGAACCGTGTTGTCTTACATCATACAACATACAATAGATATACAACAATAACAGTTAGACTTTATAGTCAACCCGTTACAGGTGTATAGATCCAAGAAAAATTTGAAAACCCATTGTTTAATAGATGGGTATATATATATATATGCTGAGGGGCTATGGGGAATATTGCTCTCGGAACACTGCAAAATGTTTTGAAATACTCCTAACTTTGGTTCTAATTGGAATATTTACAAAATTCTTACAGCTTTGGAAAGCCCAGACTTTCCCGAATCTCCCTGTCGCATTTTCCGAGACCCCTGTTGCACATTTTTTGCGACATTGCGACAGCTGCCCAGCCCTGCCTTATGCTATTACTGACTTGATTTAAGACACTTTTTGACCGCGCATGTTGTGTTGTTGTTGTCAGAGTTCGTTGACGGGAGGAAACTACGACATCCTGGTGAGTCACATGACCCACGAAGTGACGGCCCAGCTGGAGAAAGCCGTCCTCAAAACATCCTTTAACCGGGTGAGTCCATTATAACAACACCCCTTTTAACCGGGTGAGTCCATTATAACGACACCCCTTTAACTGGGTGAGTCCATTATAATAACGCCCCCTTTAACCGGGTGAGTCCATTATAGCAAAGCCTCCTTTAAAGGGCCTGTGCCACCTCCCCAACTACTTTGTATGGTCGTATTCAGCATGTAACGCTGTAAATTGTCGTACACCTCTAACTGCAGAAGCTTACATGGTAAGGGAGTAGTGGCCGCTAACACAGCTTCCACACCATATACAAAGCCTCCACTGCCGCACAGAGGCCGGCAGTAGGTCACGTGGTGTATGACGTAGTGTGAGTCCTCCACCCAGGTGTGATAGCTGCCCCTCAAGCAGTAATCCTATGGCAGCATCCACTCCATAACATTAGGTGTGGGTTGGGGCTGGAGGGGGGGGCGTCCCTTTTTCAATATGATGTAAAATGCAAATGCATTGACTAATGTTTCAACAGTTACATGACAGTCCTATTTAATGTTTTTAAAAATCGATATATAGCCAGCTTCTTTTATTGGATCATGCTACCTACAAGCAAGAAAGATTTTGTTTTGGGCTGATATTTGCGCATTATCCATAACCATAATGCCTACGCATTAGTAGGCCTAGTGCTGGTGAGTTACTTGCCACAAGCCTATTGGTGCATCATGACAAAAGCTTTTGTAGTGTGTGTGGCCTGTAAGGTAATTGTGTCATGCATGTGGATTCCATATGTACATGAATACATTGTACCATCCTTATGGACCCCCTCCCCCTGACCTTCTTTTTTTTTTGGGGGGGGGGGGGGGGGTTGTCAAATCACGTAGACCTTTTTTTCTATAGGCCTACTGCACAAAGATGTACTCATACAAGCATTGGTGGCTGGCAGAGGGGCGGTCAGGTTACCTCAGACACCTAAACCCTAGTATACTACATTGTACATGTACTATTAGTACTATTATGATGTACTACTACATTATGTAATATGCACCGCGCATGGAGGATGAGGGCATTCCCCGGGGGGCAGTCCCATGTCCCCTGTCAGTTTTATAAAAAGGTAGTAAAACTTGTGCCTCTTATCTCTGTTTCTTAATAATAACCCTGTCCCATGTCTATTTAAAGAAAAAGTAATGTCGCTATGTAAAACTTAGAGCCCCAGACCAATATACATGTATACATGTACAACATTCGTGAGTGAGGAGGAAGACCGCCATAAACATTCAGGAAAATCTGAAAATATGCACTGTGGTAAATTTTGAGAGGGGCAAGTAGTCTAACAATATTATAGTGTCCAACCAAACCCAGCCCCTCTCCTACCCACATCGTCCTTGAGGATCTAACATATCTTTATACATACGGCTTGCACTTGGATTAAATACTGGTATATCAGATGTGTCATTTTGGACATAATGTAGTTGAGAAATGTGTGGGATAGACGGCCTTTAAAAGAGATATCTATACACACATGTACAGTATAGAGTGTACCAGTCTATGAAAGGCAGCCTAATCTGCCTGCCCTCCGTGACGTCACAACATGGCCAATGGTGATATGACCAGGTGTGTATGGTGTGGGTGGAGGTGCAGGGGGCGGCGGTCAGCTGTGTGGCTGCAGTGGGAGTGTCAGCACCCTTACATATGTTAAAGGTCTGGACTGGTTATGGTTTAAACACTGATAGAGAAAAGAGAATATGCAAAAATCGTGGCACTGGTTCTTTAACCGGTGAGTCTATTATAACAAAACTCCCTTTAACTAGCTACCCCAATTGGTCGTGTTTATCAGTTGGATGCGCGGTCTTACTGCTTGTGCACACACACACAGGCCGTGTTTTTACTCAGTAGACGGGGGTACCCCTCCCTATTCTCTTTATTGTGAGTACCCATGACATCATATCCTCTCAGTTGTTTTTTTTTGAATTGTTTATTTGCAACTTCATATAATGATCCTCGGTTACAAATTTCCATCCGTGTCCATATGGTATATATATATACAGTGTTTATCACATATTTTTAATGAGTTTCGAACAGGTATTCACATTCATGTTATGCAGTTGAAGAAATAAAGATTTTATATACAATAAAGTGTGTCCATCCATACAGAGAAATACAAACTGTGTTCATGTTATTTACGTCATGCAGCCATTGTTATGGGTTATTCTGGCACCATATATCTCAACCTTGCAAGTGTTATTTCTAAGGGGGTTGTGGTGGGGGGGCATTACCTCTTCTTCTGAGTTCTTCAAGGTATTTTTTCCTTTTACCTTTAGTGTTGGTACTGTACAAAATTTTGACCTTTGCTTTGAACGCTTGCTTTGATTCAAGTTTTTGAACTTCTGCAGGTAGCTTATCCCATAATTGAACACCACGGTAAAAAGGTGACTTAGCATACATGTCAGTTCTGGGCCTTCTAGTGGGGAACATAAATTTGGCGTCAGATCGTGTACACCTGGCTTTGGTTACCGGGGTAGCCTTCTTTGCTTTTTTATACATCATCGTTACAAGTAGTTCATCTCAACGCTTGTCAAGCATAGGAGCCTCAGCTCTGTTGTGTAGGCCTACTACAGTTTCATCCCTGACTCTTTTTTTGAGGCATATGCGTAAAGCTTGATTCTGCATTACCTGGAGTTTTAAAGTGGGGTTTCGTCTTGCCAAGTTCATTAGAAAGCAGCAATAGTCTAGTAGCGGGATATTGTATACTGCAATGGCAGCTTTTTCAGTGAGTAAGGACCTTAACTTAGCTAGTTTGAAAATCTTGTTTGATACTTTCGAGCTAGTGCTAGAGACATAGCTAGTAATCTATGTAGAGCGTGTTTGTGTGTAGTGCTAGTGATGCGATTTCTCTTAGAGTAATCTATGTAGAGGGTATTTATGGGGAGGTGTGTTGCTGATTTTATTTATTTCTCTTAGAGTAATCTATGTAGGTGTTGAGTGCAGTGCTAGTTTTATGATTTCTCTTAGAGTAATCTATGTTGGGTGTTCAGTGTATTGTAGTATGTGGTATGTATTTTGTTGTTTTGTGGCCGATGAATTCTCTTAGAGTAAACAGCGGGGTGTTGTGGTGATGTATGTCAGCGCCTGTTCATGCTTTCTTTTAGAGTAAACAAAGTGGGGCGTTGAACATAGTATGTTTTATGTAGTTGGTTGCACTTGGTTTCTCTTAGAGTAGCCTGTGATTGTCCTGGGGGGGTGCCATTATTGGCCTTTTTTCCCTTTCTTCTTTGGGTTGCTGGGAGGTGATTCTGGCGCTTCAGCTGGACTGGCTTCTTGCAATTTTTCTAGGAACATGGATTGAAGACGTCCAAAGGTTCTGCCGAAGTAGGTTGCTGTGACTTGTATTAATTCAGTCTTGGGGTGGCACCCCGGGGGGGGTACTCAATTTTTTTTTGACACGGGTGTGCGGCTGGCCCTTTGACAACCCTTACCCTTGGTGAGGGGGATTTTGGTCAGAAGTGACCCTTGCTGAGGGGGATTTTGGTCAAAAGTGACCCTTGCTGAGGGGGATTTTGGACAAAAGTGGTCAAAAGTGACCCTTGTTGCAAAGAATTTTGGCAAAATGTGACCCTTTTCGGGGGGATTTTGTTGAAATCTCCGAAAAGTGACCCTTGGTGAGGGGGATTTTGGTGAAAATTGACCCTTGGTGAGGGGGATTTTGGTGAAAAGCAGACCCTTGGTGAGGGGGATTTTGCTCAAAAAGTGCCCTTCCCAGCCGCACACCTGTGTATACAAAATATATGAAGTGCCCCCCCCGGGGGTGGCACCCGTCTTCCAGTCTGTCATATGCATGTGACCTTTTCTTCCATTTGTGCTTTGTCAGATTCTTATGAAGAAGGTTGTCTAGTCGAAGGTTAGGCATGTCATTCCCTTTGTTTATTCTGTGTATGGCGTAGTTTATATTCCACACCATGTCATTTAGGTGGTCCTGACGTGGGTTTTCTTTTGGGTCATAGTTGTAGGTGTGTAGTTCTATTCCCCACATTGTGGCAACTACCGTACATGTTACGCATTAGGCAGCTAGGAAACACATAAAACTACAACCCAGTACCCGTCATTTTTTAATAGGAAAACCAGAGCTCAACTTATAAGTGTGTAAAGTCATTTTCCCCATAATTCTTCAAAGTGTTCAGAGTATTTACCCCGCACAAATTATCTCATATATATATATATATATATACATCTGAAAGAGGGCATCAATACCTATCCATTGATGCCTGCATCTATTTTCTAAGTTTAGTTTAAGAGCCGCGGGTTTGCACATTTGTGAAGGCACGTTGCATCATTTTGTGATGAACTACCACCAGGGGTGTTTGAATACACCCCTCACACCCCTGTACCCGGCTCTCCTTGAGAGGGAAAGCACTGACCATGCCCCCCTCCCTCCACACCCCCGCACACAAGCCCCGCGAACAAGCCCCGCGAACAAGCTGTGAAATCTGCATGTGGTAACAACCAGGGGGTCCATGTAGGGGGTACTTATATATAGGACGATTCCTCCAATAGAGGACCCTTTTTTCCTATGATTAATCTTGATTTCTATTAGTTCTAGACATCCTAGACAGAAAATTAAAGCAGTTTTGAAATGCAAATCGCATAGCGCATTAATACAAATAAAATGTATAACAATGTAATAATTTAAAAAAACCTCTTTGGTAATGCTACTTTAACCGGGTGAGTCTATTATAAAAAAAAAAACACTTTCACTGAGTGAGTCTTTTGTAATAAAACCCTTTTTAACTGGGTGAGTCCATTATAACAAAACTCCCTTTAAACGGGTAATTCTAATAAAACAAACCTCCCTTTAACTGGGTGAGTCTTTTGTAACAAAACCCACTTTAACCGGTTTGGTATATGTGTCATGTGTGACAGCTGGGGGGGGGGGCTACAGTTTGGTACATGTGTCATGTGTGACAGCTGGGGGGCTACAGTTTGGTACATGTGTCATGTGTGACAGCTGGGGGGGGGGCTACAGTTTGGTATATGTGTCATGTGTGACAGCTAGGGGGGCTACAGTTTGGTACATGTGTCATGTGTGACAGCTGGGGGGGGGGCTACAGTTTGGTACATGTGTCATGTGTGACAGCTGGGGGGGCTACAGTTTGGTACATGTGTCATGTGTGACAGCTGGGGGGGGGGCTACAGTTTGGTATATGTGTCATGTGTGACAGCTAGGGGGGCTACAGTTTGGTACATGTGTCATGTGTGACAGCTGGGGGGGGGGCTACAGTTTGGTAAATGTGTCATGTGTGACAGCTGGGGGGGGGCTACAGTTTGGTATATGTGTCATGTGTGACAGCTAGGGGGGCTACAGTTTGGTATATGTGTCATGTGTGACAGCTAGGGGGGCTACAGTTTGGTACATGTGTCATGTGTGACAGCTGGGGGGGCTACAATTGGTACATGTGTCATGTGTGACAGCTGGGGGGGCTACAGTTTGGTATATGTGTCATGTGTGACAGCTGGGGGGGCTACAATTGGTACATGTGTCATATGTGACAGCTGGGGGGGGCTACAGTTTGGTATATGTGTCAGTATATATTATATATTGTATATTTTCTCATGTGACAGCTGGGAGGCCTACAGTTTGACAAGGAGCTGCGCTCGCTGGTCGGCTACCTGACCTCGGCCACCACCTGGACGCTGCGGGACAAGTTTGCCCGTCTCACTCAGATAGCCACCATCCTCAACCTGGAACGGGTACGTCACACACACAGGTCCACGAGTCTTAGTCTGTTAACTGGGGCATCTCACGAGTTGACCAAGGAGTCACATTCCATTTGGCCGTACAACAGATTTAAACAAGTGGACTCTTGTCTTTATTTTTATATTTTTCAATTCAAAATAGCAAAAATATGATAGAGGAATTCCTGGATTAAAATTTACTGATCAGAGAGAGCCGTAGATTTGGTTAGAGGCGAGGTTTTGCTGTATTTACCTTTTAAGGTGTAAACCCTTGATATGTAAACTAACATGTGCATGCTGTATTTGTAGGTACAGGAGATCCTGGATTACTGGGGGCCCAACTCGGGACCTCTCACGTGGCGCCTGACACCGGCCGAGGTGCGGCAAGTCCTCACTCTACGGGTGGACTTCAGGCCAGACGACATACGGAGACTCAAACTCTGAACAACATGGACTGTATCACACAGGAACAAAGTGCCACACGGGGAAGCCTCCTCAGCACCATATGGCAGCCATCTTGTCTACACGTCGGCCATCTTGTCTACACGGCGGCTATCTTGTCTACACGGTTGCCACCTTGTCTACACGGCGGCCAACTTGTCTACACGGCGGCCATCTTGTCTACACGGCGGCCATCTTGTCTACACGGCGGCCATCTTGTCTACACGGCGGCCATCTTGTCTACACGGCGGCCATCTTGTCTACACGGCGGCCAGCTTGTCTACACGGCGGCCATCTTGTCTACACGGCGGCCATCTTGTCTACACGGCGGCCATCTTGTCTACACGGCGGCCATCTTGTCTACACGGCGGCCATCTTGTCTCCACGGCAGCCATCTTGTCTCCACGGCAGCCATCTTGTCTACAGGGCGGCCATCTCGTCTATATGGCAGCCATGTTGTACACAGGACGTGTATCCTCACTCTAGGAGTAGGTTCTAGCTACACACTGAACATTGTACCAGCCATCTACAAGGAACCTGTGTTCTACATAGAACAACCACCCCCAGCCCGGCCGTCAACTTCCTTACACAATACAGCTGGTACCCGGTGTAGCCTGTGTCTGCTGTAGACAATAGACACCCGATACTGAACACACCTTATGCCACTCCTGTGTCACCAGCGCTAAATACCATAATGATTTATAAATGTTATGGCTGAAACTTTATTTAAAACTCCATAAACTATAAGTGGTGTCTCCACTTGGTACATCATTATCAGTGTAACTGATACCTTTTGTTGTCACTCAACTACTCCATGTAGAGTGCACAGGTAGTCTATCACAACTTACCAGTGATGCCTTAGTGCATCATGCAGAACCTTCAGGAGTGTATCAACTCCTTAGGCTCAGCATGATGCATGAATGCAACACTGAAAAATAGTTATTCAGCAGAGCTGCAGTCATGCCTCATTATAAAAAAAGTTAAAAAGCATATTGGAATATAGCACTATGCTGCCCTAAAGGTTTAAATGCTGGGAGATTTGTAAATCTACAACCAGAGGTATGAGTGAGGTGTATTTAGTGTTAGCTGCAGGACAGGAGGAGACAGCTCTGTACATAGTAGTTAGTGATACACCACCCTGCAGCAGCAGCACTCTGTGTGTTGTAAAGTAGCTCTGATAACCTCACAGTAACTGCCTACAGCTTACAGCTCATCCATCAACCAAACCCCAGGTAAGGGATGTAGGGTTAGGGTACATAGGTGGTAGAACTAGCACCTATATAACCTGACCTTAACCCTGACCCTAACCCCAGGTGAGGGCTGTAGGATGACAGAGTGAGATGTGGGATATACAAGGTATGAAGACATGTACTACAGTACTAAAGTCACCTTAACCAGACGCCGGCTGTGAGTTGTATCCGGGATGCACGGTTTGTGATGCTGCGATAGAGGTATGATATATCCTGGAAGTTATATATTAGGTCAGGGATGTAGGGTTAGGGTCAGGGTATATAGGTGGTAGAACTAACACCTATATACCCTGACCCAACCCCAGGTGAGGGCTGTAGCAATAGCAGACTGGGATGCAGGATATACAAGAGTATGAAAACATGTACTACAGAACTAAAGTCACCTTAACCAGACGCCGGCTGTGAGTTGTATCCGGGATGCACGGTTTGTGATGCTGCGATAGAGGTATGATATATCCTGGAAGTTATATATTAGGTCAGGGATGTAGGGTTAGGGTCAGGGTATATAGGTGGTAGAACTAACACCTATATACCCTGACCCAACCCCAGGTGAGGGCTGTAGCAATAGCAGACTGGGATGCAGGATATACAAGAGTATGAAAACATGTACTACAGAACTAAAGTCACCTTAACCAGACGCCGGCTGTGAGTTGTATCCGGGATGCACGGTTTGTGATGCTGCGATAGAGGTATGATATATCCTGGAAGTTATATATTAGGTCAGGGATGTAGGGTTAGGGTCAGGGTATATATAGGTGGTAGAACTAGCACCTATATAACCTGACCTAACCCCAGGTGAGGGCTGTAGCAATAGCAGACTGGGATGCAGGATATACAAGAGTATGAAAACATGTACTACAGAACTAAAGTCACCACAACCAGACGCCGGTTGTGAGTTGTATCCGGGATGCACGGTTTGTGATGCTGCGATAGAGGTATGATATATCCTGGAAGTTATAATTCATTGCTCCAATGTTCTATGGGTGTCTGAGCAGGTTCTGACCTGCCTTTATATAATAGTGTGATAACAAGAAGAACTAAGTCTCCACACACATGTTGTACGGGGTCGGATGTACATAATCACTGCGGGAGTTGTTGTAAATAAAGGGAAATAAACGCATGAAAACACACCATGTCCTTCTCAGTTTACTGATATATAAGTGATGACACCCCACCCCAACCCAAGAAAAAAACAAAAACGATAAAGTAACTACTTCTCAAAACTTAGTCAAAGTGTAATGTTCAGCCGTGTTGTCAACTGTTAACTGTCATAGACTATATATATCATCTAACTAAAGAAGTAATATGCACAATGTATATATAATCTATCTGTCTAAGGGCTAACACAGGGTGGGGCATCATGCTGTCCTTCTAGGGCTAACCCTAGTGCTGAACCCCCAGTGCTGCACTCATTAAGGCATGTCCTACCCCTGTAAGGGCCCCCTTGTGCTGGCATCCACCCCCCAGTGCTGCACTCATTAAGGTGTCACGGTACAAATAGCAGACAAAATTTCTGGTTCTGACCCTATTTTCCTCCTTCAGACGGGCAAAATATTGGGTTCTTTTGAGTGTGCAGTAATAAATGACCCCTTTAATTTAAAGCTCAACACATATCTGATTTTTTGATTTGCATCCCGCATATAAAAGTGTGTTCCGATTTTGCGCTAGTTGCCATGGAAACTGACTTATCCAAACAAGAGAAATTTTACAAGTGCCCAGCGACCTTTGACCTTGACCTTTGACCCCTCCAAACACCACCCAGGGTTACCATGGCAACAACCAACTTTTTATATTTTTTTTACCGAGGCCTTTGGGAACAATTTGGGCCACAGATTATGATTCTGTGACAAATTTAAGGTCTCCTACCACTGGTTATATGCACAGTAGTACCGTTTTTCATTGGCACTATTTACGACTACAACATTCTGGGGGCGAATTTGTACTGTGACACCTTAAGGCATGCGGCCGTCCTACCCCTGTAAGGGCCCCTAGTCCTGAACCCCTAGTGCTGAACCCCCAGTGCTGCACCCCCAGTGCTGCACCCCCAGTGCTGAACCCCCCAGTGCTGCACCCCCCAGTGCTGAACCCCCAGTGCTGAACCCCCAGTGCTGCACCCCCAGTGCTGCACCCCCAGTGCTGGACCCCCCAGTGTTGAACCCCCAGTGCTGCACCCCCAGTGCTGCACCCCCCAGTGCTGCACTCCCCAGTGCTGCACTCCCCAGTGCTGCACCCCCCAGTGCTGCACCCCCAGTGCTGCACCCCCCAGTGCTGCACCCCCCAGTGCTGCACCCCCCAGTGCTGCACCCCCCAGTGTTGAACCCCCAGTGCTGCACCCCCAGTGCTGCACCCCCAGTGCTGAACCCCTAGTGCTGCACTCATTAAGGCATGCGGCCGCCCTACCCCTGTAAGAAAAATCTAACGTGTGATCCTAATCACAAAAGACTCAGGTATTCGCATAAATGAAGCCGGAAAAATCAAAATATTTGAACTTTTAAGACCAAAAACTGGACAGGACAGCGCTGGAAATGATGGAATCGACGCGAGTTTACTGCAGTTTACTGCCACTTTGTCAAAACAACAACAATTTTCGGATCTCGCACCCTCTCGCGAACGGCGAGAGCAGACGAGACTTCAAATGTCAAAATGGAGAGCGTGAACTCGCATCGATTCGAATAGATAAAATTGCTCAAATTGATCCAGTCGATTCCATCATTTCCAGCGCTGTCCTGTCCAGTTTTTGGTCTTAAAAAAAGCGTCTCAGCGGGTCATCAGATTGAATTAACTACTACTGCCATAGACGAACAGGAGGCGATTACAGTACTTTAATGTTTGCCTACATGGCAGAAAGACCAAGACGATTTTTGGAATGCTTTCTTGTAATCCTTTTTTTTCATATAATGCTTCACTTTACAAGGGTAATTCCAGCGACGTAAGTTAGGGGAAATGTTGTATTTGATGTGAGATTTTGAATTTTTGATGGGAAATTCGTCTTTCTGGTTAAAAAAAGGAGTCGAAGTTTTTTTTGCCTTTTAAAAAAAAGCGTCTCACAGAGGCGTCACATAAGACTCAGGTAGTGACCTACCTGAGTCAAAAATCCTAAGACAAGTTGCAAAATGATCAATATTTCAGCTGAAAATGATATCGGAGAATACTTCCAAGCTCAACACGCAACAAAACACGGGAGTCTATAAAACGTATTTATTTACAGGGAAAGATGTCATTGCTAGATTAAAACTTGACCAGTGGTGGCTGGGTGTCCAGAGCAGGAGGACAAGCAGCATGACGTTATGGCAGGTCAGAGTTAACATGTCGCAGAATGTCGGTGAGACCGGTGTGTGTGTATGTGGGGCAGCACGGTGAGGTAGGAGCACCACACAGGGATCACAGCTTCTTCTTCAGCATCATTAATCTACAAATAAAGTAGACAGATTTGTGGTTAGTTTAGTATTTACAAATAAAGTAGAAAGGTTTGTGGTTAGTTTAATATTTACAAATAAAGTAGAAAGATTTGTGGTTAGTTTAGTATTTACAAATAAAGTAGAAAGGTTTGTGGTTAGTTTAATATTTAAAACCGTCCCCTCTCTAGTAAGGTACATCTTATCTCTATACATTATACAAAGTGGCAGTGAGTTACATTCAGACCGGGGCCTCTGCCTTAATGTAGGGAGTGTTCAAGATGTCCAATATGCATCATGATAATTAACATAATTAGGCAGGACTAATATGATACTTTGGGCAACCTAAAGGGACAAAATCTCTATCATCTCAACAACTTCATTTTTTGATTTATCGGACGAGAAGTTGTATTTGTAACAACACGGGTTAACTTTTTTAGGACAAATAAACCAAATTTGACACGACTAGAAGGGCGTACCTCTGCAGTATGTCGGCGCTGGACGGGGCCTCGTCGTCATCAGACTCAGAACTCGACTCGCTGTCTGCGTCCTCGGAATCACTCGAGGCAGCTTTTGACTTCTTGGACTTCTTTTTGGACTTTTGTTTGTGCTTTTTATGTTTGGACTGAAAGAAAAGAAAAGAAACTGTTTTTACCAGAAAGTTGGCTACATGTCAGTTTTGTTCAGATTGTAAATCGAATTAAGAGAGAAAGCATTTTGCATATGAACTCGAAATATTTTGAATAACATTCCTCGAAATTGTACAATTTACAATTTTTGAATGGGAAATTCTTGATTTATATTTTTTTAAATCTCGATATGAAAATTATCCTCAGATATCCTGGCCTGCAGAAAATTAAGCCGGGCCTGCAAAGAAAAAGACTGAACGTGCGGGGCCAAAAACCTTTAAGAAGGACGTCACAATAAACATCACCTTAATGTTTTAATAATCGCCTGAATGAATTAAAACCTTGTATTTCTACTCACTTTTTTCTTTTTCTTTTTGTCTTTACTTTTGCTGCTCTTCTTTCTGTCGCTGTCCGGACTCTTGTCACGGGATTTGTCGCGTGATTTATCTTTCCTGTCCCGGCTCCTGTCCCTCTTTCTGTCTCGGCTCCGACTCCGCTCTCGTTTCTTGTCCTTCCTGTCTCGACTCCGACTCCTATCCCGTCTCCTGTCTTCACGACTTCTACTCCTGTCTCTCTTTCTGTCCTTTTTATGTTTTTTGCGACTGTCTAAGGATGGTTCAGTTTTGACTTGCACTATATATTTGGAAAGAAAAATAATGAAGAAGCTCGTTATTTTAATTTTTCCACAAATATAAATCTGATATTTTCCTATGATTCAAACAAACTAATTATTAACCTTTTATCACATTTTGTTAGAATAACTGGACAAATA
Organism: Harmothoe impar; assembly: GCA_947462335.1. Taxonomy (NCBI): domain Eukaryota; kingdom Metazoa; phylum Annelida; class Polychaeta; order Phyllodocida; family Polynoidae; genus Harmothoe; species Harmothoe impar. The sequence continues at coordinate 895,286 of OX381712.1, forward strand.
ATCTTGGAAAAGCCTACATAAAACTTTTTTTTTCTGTTTTTTTTCTTCTGTTTTTTAACACTGAGTTTGGGTGGCCTCTGATAAAGGTGCACATGTCAAACATTCAGTATTTTTCTTTTTTTTAAAACAATGGGTTACACATTGTGTTGTATGCGGTGAAGCAGTACAGTAGGGGTGACTCACCACTAGAGGGGGCAGGAGGTGGTCGGGGGCCGTAGAAGGCGGCTGGTGGTGCGTCCTGTAACCGGCCCTCACCCCCCGCCTCCTGCTTCACACCGGGTGTAACCGCATCCCCCGGCCCGTCACCCGGCCCGTCCCCCGCCCGGCCGGCCGCAGACTCCTGCTGTGCCTCCTGTTTGATCTGGGTGTTGAGGAGGTCAAAGATGCCCCTCTTTCCGTCAGCACGCGGCACCCCGTGTCTCTCTGTGCTACCTGAGGTACCGGTTGTACCCGGCCTGACGTCCCCCTCACCACTGTGTGGGGGTAGGGTGGTGTGGTTGCTGCTGTCTGGTGTGGGTGTGGGGTGTGACGTCATGGTGGGTGGGGGTGTGACTGCACGTACAGTTCCCGCAGCGTCAGGAGTTTTGTCACCATCGCTGTCGGACGAGTCGCTGTCACTGTCGCTGTCAGCAAAGATGGCCTTAAAGATGTCGGCGTGAGGTCTGTCTGTGGTCTGTGCTGCCGCAGTCTGTAAATATAGAGACGCAAGGTTTACACTGAGAATATAAGTTATGGTGAGGCAAACAGATTAGACACATAGTCCCTACCTCCGGGGGTGCCGGGGTACTGCTGGTGGCTGGTGCTGCCTCCTGGTGGTCCTCTCTTGTACCTGAGGATGTGTCCGGTACCTGGCTGGGGGCCGCGTCTCTGACGGCCGGCGCCTGGAACGGTTTGTTCAGGATGGCCAATGCTGAAGGGAAATGTAAAAGCAAATTTGTTTGAATACCGTAAAACCCTGCGTTTAAGACGACCCCCCTACTTTAGAAAAAAATCTGTCTTGTGCAAAAAACATTTTGGAAAACCCCGCCTTTAAGACGACAATCATGGGTTTTGTATAGGTACCAACTTTCCAACTTAAAAAAAATATTAAAATTTGGAAAATCCCACCTTTAAGACGACCCCTCAACTTTGGAAAAAATTTGTCTTAAAGCCGGGGTTTTACGGTAGTCTGACAGTATATTCTAATATATTATTTCATTTACAAAATTCCCCAGTTAGATGAATGTTAAAACTTAATAACATGGCTGTGATGATGTGTATTGTTAAATGTGTGCATCATATTTTGGGCTGGCCCTCTGCATGGGAACATAGATTGGCTTATAATTGGTTAATCTTTATACTTTTTCTTTCATTGATCAGCCAACAATTTCTCATTTTATGTACATGGCCAGTTTTAAACCACATTCTGTATAAGTTAAATATTTAAGACAACACTCACGTCCAGGTTTGTTTTTCTTGTTCTTGTCAGCGGCGACGTCGGCCAGGGACGGTTCCGGCGGCGGTGGGGGCGGGGCAGGCGGGGCCCGCACCGTTAGGAAGTCAAACACAGAGTACTTGTCACGCCGCGTGGTGGGCAGACCCACGATGGTGGAACTACAAGAAGGACAAGTGGTTTAGTTTAGTATCAATGTGTTATTTACCCCACCTTAGCTATTCAGGGAAAATGACCCTCAGGGAGAAAGGCCCTCAGAGAGAAAGGCCCTCGGAGAGAAAGGCCCTCAGGGAGAAAGGCCCTCAGAGAGAAAGGCCCTCAGGGAGAAAGGCCGTCAGGGAGAAAGGCCCTCAGAGAGAAAGACCTTGAGAGAGAAAGGTCCTCAGGGAGAAAGGCCCTCAGGGAGAAAGGCCCTAAGAGAAAGACCCTCAGGGATAAAGGTCCTCAGGGATAAAGGTCCCCAGGGAGAAAGGTCCTCAGTGAGAAAGGTCCTCAATGAGAAAGCCCCTCTGGGAGAAAGGTCCTTATGGGGAAAGGTCCTCAAGGAGAAAGGCCCTCAGGGACAAAGGTCCACAGGGAGAAAGGCTCTGGGTATGGGTTTTACGGTAACTTACTCAGGGTATGGGTTCCTGATGTTGTAGTATGGGTTTTACTTTAAAGCTGCTATACCACTTGGCACACTCAAACCTACATTTTCTTCATTTGTAGCTCAGATGATTGCATAATCATTTCCCTATTATAATCTGCCATTTTATTTTAGCAAGAGATTCTTAATATGTGCAATACAAAACTTCAATTCCAACTACTGTAAATTCCCGCATACTACCCGCAGGTAGTACGCGAACCAAATCGCCAATGCGGGTTATAGGATTCTCCCAAAGTCTAGGTGCGGGTAATACAAGGGTTTTTGCTTTTGAGATTTCAGAAATTGTTCTGAAATGACTCCTCCCCTTCCCAAGGTAGCTTCAAGTGGGGGGAGGGGGGGGGGTCAAGGTGTGACCGCCGCAGAGCAATCTGCCTTGGATAGCGGGAGGTGGGGGGGGGAGGAGGGGGTTCACCTCCAGGTACATGTAAGACCTTTAGCGGTCACAGCTTTCTTCCCCCCCCCCCCGACCCATGCAAGTTAGCTTTGTGGCAGCTACACCCTGCCCACCCTTTAGAGATTTTCCAAGTCTAGGTGCAGGGGCTTTACCCAGGAGCACTCAGACCCCCTGTGCGGGTAATAGGATTCTCCGGGTTATACGCGAGATGCGGGTAGTACGCGGGAATTTACGGTACTACTTATATTCTGATGGGCTTTGATAATTTAGTGTTGGAAATGGACATCAGGTGGCAGCACTGAGAAGCCTGCTGCCTGAAAGTCTTTCATTGCTGATCTTAACAACAGAGTCTACTATTTCCTGGTGTAACATTGCAGATGGCGCCAACCTTGTTGATGTAATTACGTGCTGAATAGAATGCTGATGTATACCTTTAAATTGAGCACAGTTAAAAGCCACCAATTAGATTGAAATCTTACCAGACCCTTTATAAATATGCAGAAAGTGAACTCTCTCTATACTTGGGGTAGCATGCCAGCTTTAAGGACTCACTATTACAGTAACTTACTCTGGGTATGGGTCTGACAGTAACTTACTCTGGGTATTGGTCTGACAGTAACTTACTCTGGGTATTGGTCTGACAGTAACTTACTCTGGGTATGGGTCTGACAGTAACTTACTCTGGGTATGGGTCTGACAGTAACTTACTCTGGGTATGGGTCTGACAGTAACTTACTCTGGGTATGGGTCTGACAGTAACTTACTCTGGGTATGGGTCTGACAGTAACTTACTCAGGGTATGGGTCTGACAGTAACTTACTCTGGGTATGGGTCTGACAGTAACTTACTCTGGGTATGGGTCTGACAGTAACTTACTCTGGGTATTGGTCTGACAGTAACTTACTCAGGGTATGGGTTTTACAGTAACTGACTCAGGGTATGGGTTTTACAGTGACTTACTCTGGGTAAGGGTTGCGGATGTTGAAGCGCTTACAGACAGTTTTGTGGGGGTGCCACTCGTACGCCTCCCGCGTCAACTTGCCGTACATCTTACAGGAGGCCGCCTGCTCCGCATCACTCAGCACCTGACAACAGCAAACACTGTCAACTTGGTTCAACTCTTTTTTAAGAATTGATTTTTGATTATTCCACACAAATTAGCTTTTGTTGGAGTGGGTTCACTGGGAATGTCCATTGAAAGTCAATAGAGAAAAAGAATTGCTTAAAATAATTGAAAATGTTGCTGGTGCACACTTCCTTTTTTCACCGAAAGTAAACTCCATAGAGCAAGACTTTCCCTCTAGTATAGCCTTGTTAGTCTAAGGCACATGAGAAGCCACACCAAATAAATACTAAATTGGTCTACATCTTTTGAAAAATCTAAATTTTCATTTCTTCAGTTTTTCCTTTAAAAAGAGTAAGGCCACCATATTTTGATAACTTGGATTACGGGCTTTTGGCTTCAACTTTTTGGAAGGGCGGAGGAAGAAAAAAAGAAAAAAGAGCTGCCCTACGGGGGGAGCCGGACCACAAAATATTTTGAAGGGTAGAGGCAAAAAAAAAAAAAAAAAAAAAAAAAGCATGGAAAACCTGTATATTCTCTGTTATTGGGTAATCTAAAGAAGATATGTTGAGAAATATCCCCAATCTGAAAGGTCTCATTCTACCTTTTGCTGGTCATCATGTCTTTTTTTTTTTTGCAAAATGCCTAAAATCTCGGCGGCGGATCTGTAATCCAAGTTATCAAAATAAAACGGCCTAACCGGTTGGTTTATCAGTGCGTACCTTCTTGTTGTCCTGCAGTTTGATGTCCTTGGCGTCGTCGCTGTACTGGGCGCGCTGGAACCGCGATGCCATGAGCAGCGACATGGGTTTGTAGAGCTGCTCCGCACGCAGGAACTCGGCCTCCTCCCGCTCCCGCTCCCACTCCGTCATGTCAGCCTGCAGGCGCTCCAACACCGCTGTAAGGCCAGACAGGTCATGTGTTAAACTAGCTTTTAGATATATCCCATCCAGAGCAGTAGTTTGAATAACAAAAAGAACTTGTATCTGTGTCTGTGGCTCTTTAACAGCTACATGTATCTGTGTCTGTGGCTCTTTAACAGCTACATGTATCGGTGTCAGTGGCTCTTTAACAGCTACATGTATCTGTGTCAGTGGCTCTTTAACAGCTACATGTATGTGAGTGTGGCTCTTTAACAGCTACATGTATCTGTGTCAGTGGCTCTTTAACAGCTACATGTATCTGTGTCAGTGGCTCTTTAACAGCTACATGTATCTGTGTCTGCGGCTCTTTAACAGTTACATGTATCTGTGTCAGCGGCACTTTAACAGCTACATGTATGTGAGTGTGGCACTTTAACAGCTGCATGTATGTGAGTGTGGCACTTTAACAGCTGCATGTATGTGAGTGTGGCACTTTAACAGCTGCATGTATGTGAGTGTGGCACTTTAACAGCTACATGTATGTGAGTGTGGCACTTTAACAGCTACATGTATGTGAGTGTGGCACTTTAACAGCTGCATGTATGTGAGTGTGGCACTTTAACAGCTGCATGTATGTGAGTGTGGCACTTTAACAGCTACATGTATGTGAGTGTTGCACTTACCCCTGTTGCCTTGTTTTTTAGCCTCCAGGTACGCCTCATAACGCAGCTGTTTCTGCAGCTCTTTAGCGAAGGGTTTAAAGTTGGCGGATCCCGGTAAACTGACGGGAGCCGTGACGGCTGCCACCGCCGCCGCTACGTCCTCCCTGTTAACACATTAAATGTACATATTACAGCAGGAAGTTCATTCAGTCATCACGTTAAAGTTTAAATTCTTTTAAAGACCACACAGTTGATGTATACTTGTTTTGTACTATTAAACAATGGTCATTTATAAACCTGTTTGGAAACCCCTGACTTACTGGTGCACATTAGCAGTAGCTCATTCTGTCACAGATCCAGTATAACAGTGTTTAAGTGAGTGACAACTCACCTCTGAGTTCCCACATCCTGAGGTGTTGTGTCCGTTCTCGCTGCAGGAACCTCGTCAGCGGGGGTCAGCGCTGGGGTCACATGACTCGGTGCTGCTTCCTGATTGGCCGCTGTGTTCTCAGCGGGTGTCGGCTGGGCTTTAGCTGCAGCCATTTTGTCCTTGTCCGACTTAGACACAAGGTCAAAGACTGACTCTGGAAAAGGGGCAAACAGCTATGAAGGCAATTTCATGGCTACCAAGCTGGAAAATCTGTATAAAGAAATCTTTAGTAACCTTCACATTGATTACTGAGTATGATTCGATATAATTAACCGTTTCTTATAAATCTGTAAGTCTGCTTAGGATAATTCAGGTTTGAATGCTCCATACTCACGTATGTCGCCGAGCATGGCGGAGCGGGTCGCGGCGTCCATCTTGGATCGTTCCTCCTGCAGCTGGTTGACCTTGTGTATCTCACTAAGGTCAAACCTGTGTACGGGTCGGAAGCCGCGGGGGACGCGGGGCGGGCGGTGTAAGGGGGCCGGCTGCTGGGGGGCTGAGGTAGGAGTAAACCCCTCCAGTACACGCCCCACATAGGTGTCTCTCTGACTGAACCCTGGTGGTGGAAGGTAGGGACTAGTTAATGTACTAGATATAGTATAGTATAGTGTACTACATGGGGGCGGGCGGTGTGAGGGGGCCGGCTGCTGGGGGGCTGAGGTAGGAGTAAACCCCTCCAGTACACGCCCTACATAGGTGTCTCTCTGACTGAACCCTGGTGGTGGAAGGCAGAGACTAGTTAATGTACCAGATATATAGTGTACTACATGGGGGGACGTCTGATGGCAGGCTGCTGGGGGCCGAGGTAGACTGAACTCTATATGTTGGATGAATATGTTTTGATTTAAATTCAGATTTTAGATTTTGTGGGGGATTTTCTCCTTTTTTCTGAAAAGGGTCGATTTTGAGAGCGGGTGCACGCGAAGTCACTTTTTTGAATCTGCTTGAGATTTAGATCTAGATGGTACAGTTAAAGAACTTGCTCCCTTCGGGAGGTATATCCTGACCATCTCCTGGACTACGAAAGGCTGAAGTGATAGAGGTATCAATACCCATGATTGGTAAGTTCATTGTAATTATTTGAAGTGAATATTTATAATTAAGATAATAGAGTCCAGTACCTAAAGTACACATGTTACTAAGTCTGTCAATAACAAGTCTATTTTACAAGGGCCTTATTCTCGTACTCAGTGGATATGTAGCAGACAGACTCTCTTTACGATACCTACGTGACTGTTTCTTGTTCTTGATTTTGTTGGCGCCGGGGGCCGTCCAGCCATGGAGGTGATCGTGTTCGTCAAACAGCTCCCGGTCGTAGTTGTCCATGCTAGTTCCTCCTCCGTACACGTCGTCATCGTCCTCCTCCAAGGCTCCTACACCAAACGCCTGCACACCGTGATTGGAGAAAAATACTTATGAAACATCCCCAGCATTTCAATGCTAAAATAAAATGTGTGACAGGAACTCAAAATCATTCACATTTATAAAAAAGTTTTAGTCTACTACTACCTGCCTATTAAAAGAATGTTTTTAATTTTTGTCCCAAAGAAGTTGCCTAAAGAAGTCAACTGAATATGTACGGACGATTGCAAACTATTATATAATCCCAATCCATCCACCGTCTATAATGCAATCGTCATAAATAAATTTTAATTCCTTCTTGCCTGGTTTTCTGTGAAATCTTCATTTCTGGTGAGTACAGCCCTGGCGAGTAACACCAGGGCTGTATTCGTATATCATGTATCATGAGGACTAAAGGGCACTGACCTGTCCGGTGATGCCCTTGCGTCCTGTTTTGGTGACGGCTGGTTTCTCAAACAGCTCGACCAGTCCGTGTGTCGGCCCGAACACCCGGCCGGGGTCGATGCCGCTGTAACCGATGCCCCGCGTGTTGGCCTTGGGCGTGAAGTTGATGGGGTTGATGTCCTTGGGTGCGAAGGTCAGGCCCTGTGCGTACTCATCCTCAGAGGACGAACCCTGCAGGGAGAACACGGCTATGTTACTATGGTCACCTGATACAAGGCTGATATCGGTGTTTGACATTATCAAGGCTGCAAACTTACGGATTATTTCAATGCTGGCTTGACTGGCTTTATCTCTAATCCTGACCTCTAATATATCTCACTATGACCTTGACATATGACCAAACCACTGACCTTCACCATGACCTTCCCTGTCACCTTGCATCATATTCAATGTTACCTCCCCTTTCACCCTGACCTTGCCCTTACCACTCACCCTGACCTTGACCATAGCTCAGTCTGACACGTGACCTATCTGACTTTTGAACTTACCTCTGACCCTTGACTTGGTAGTGCACAGCCATAAACTCGACCTTGGTTGGGGGTGGATTTGACCTTGACCTTCCGCTTTGTACGGGGACCGATGCCTTGTCCTTCCTTCCAGCCCAGGCTCCGTAAAAGCTTAACACCGATTGGAAGCCTGTTAAAGGTTAAAATATTACATGGTGACGAGCTAAAGACAATCAAGGGTTATTTTTCACTTTTATTATGCTGCTGCTACTGCTACAACTACTACTGCTACTGTACTGACTTAATACTGATACTATACTGACTTAGTACTGACTTAGTACTGATTTAGTACTGACTTAGTACTGACTTGGTACTGACTTGGTACTGACTTGGTACTGACTTAGTACTGACTTGGTACTGACTGTGTACTGACTTGGTACTGACTTAGTACTGATACTATACTGACTTAGTACTGACTTGGTACTGACTGTACTGACTTAGTACTGACACTACACTGACTGAGTACTGACTTAGTACAGACTTAATACTGATACTACACTGACTTAGTACTGACTTAGTACTAACTTAGTACTGACTTGGTACTGACTGTGTACTGACTTAGTACTGACTTAGTACTGATACTATACTGACTTAGTACTGACTTAGTACTGACTTAGTACTGACTTAGTACTGACTTAGAACTGACTTAGTACTGACTTAGTACTGACTTAGAACTGACTTAGTACTGACTTAGTACTGACCTGGCAGGCAGAATGAGTGCAGACAGAGCGGCCAGGTCCCCGGGTATCAGACTGCCGCTGCTGGTGCTGCTACTACTACTACTACTACTGATACTACACTGATTTAGTACTGATTTAACACTGACTTAGTACTGACTTAGTACTGATACTACAATGACTTAGTACTGACTAAGTACTGACTTAGTACTGATACTACACTGACTTAGTACTGACTTAGTACTGATTTAGTACTGACTTAATACTGATACTATACTGACTTAGTACTGACTTAGTACTGACTTAGTACTGATTTAGTACTGACTTAATACTGACTTAATACTGATACTATACTGACTTAGTACTGACTTAGCACTGACTTAGTACTGACCTGGCAGGCAGTATGAGGGCAGACAGAGCGGCCAGGTCGCCGGGTATCAGACTGCCGCTGCTGGTGCTGCTACTATTACTACTACTAATACTACTGCTACTATAATACTAACTTGGTACTGACATAGTACTGACTTAGTACTGATACTATACTGACTTAGTACTGACTTGGTACTGACTGTGTACTGACTTAGTACTGATACTACACTGACTTAGTACTGACTTGGTACTGACTTAGTACTGACTTAGTACTGACTTAATACTGATACTACACTGACTTAGTACTGACTTAGTACTGACTTGGTACTGACTGTGTACTGACTTAGTACTGACTTAGTACTGATACTATACTGACTTAGTACTGACATGGTACTGACTATACTGACTTAGTACTGACACTACACTGACTTAGTACTGACTTAGAACTGACTTAGTACTGACCTGGCAGGCAGAATGAGTGCAGACAGAGCGGCCAGGTCCCCGGGTATCAGACTGCCGCTGCTGGTGCTGCTACTATTACTACTACTAATACTACTGCTACTATAATACTAACTTAGTACTGACATAGTACTGACTTAGTACTGATACTATACTGATTTAGTACTGATACTACACTGACTTAATACTGATACTATACTGACTTAGTACTGACTTAGTACTGACTTAGTACTGACTTAGTACTGACCTGGCAGGTAGGATGAGGACAGACAGGGCTGCCAGGTCTCCGGGTATCAGACTGCCGCTGCTGGTGCTGCTACTGATACTATACTGACTTAGTACTGATACTACACTGACTTAGTACTGATTTAGTACTGATTTAGTACTGACTTAATACTGATACTATACTGACTTAGTACTGACTTAGTACTGACTTAGTACTGACCTGGCAGGTAGGATGAGGGCAGACAGAGCGGCCAGGTCCCCGGGTATCAGACTGCCGCTGCTGGTGGCGGGGCGCTTGGTGGCGCGTGTGGAGCTGAAACTGTCGGTGGTGGCCAGTGTGAGGGGGTTGATGCCAAACTGGTCCATGTCCTGCAGTACAACACTCAGCATCAACAGGAGACAACACATTCATGTCCTGCAGTACAACACTCAGCATCAACAGGAGACAACACATTCATGTAGCACAACACTCAGCATCAACAGGAGACAACACATTCATGTCCTGCAGAACAACACTTAGCATCAACAGGAGACAACAATGTCACAGCTTCTACGTAAATCAAACCCAGTTTTACATTTATACCAAAAAATGCCTACATCAGGTGCGGCTCATAAAATAGGTGTGGCTCATAAATTAGGTGTGGCTCATAAATTAGGTGTGGCTCATAAATTAGGTGTGGTTCATAAATTAGGTGTGGTTCATAAATTAGGTGTGGTTCATAAATTAGGTGTGGTTCATAAATTAGGTGTGGCTCATAAATTAGGTGTGGCTCATAAATTAGGTGTGGCTCATAAATTAGGTGTGGCTCATAAAGTTGTCAGTTTTTGGTATAATACACAATGTAATACCAAATTAGCCCTTTTCAGACCCCTTGTGCAGCTTACAGGATTTGTCAAAATTGGGGACTATGGCTTATACATGAGAATTGAATTTGTGTCAATTTTACAATTTCATCTTATGATAATTTTACTTTTAATAGAACAACTTAAGGGATACTCCTTAAAGGTGAGCTGCAGAGATATCAAGCTGGTTCAAAGAGTGGCCGACTACGTTACCTCTTCATCCATGAATGACTCTGGCCGATTTGATGCATTGTCCGCCCTTTTGTTTTTCGATGATACAAAAGTTGATGGTGTAAACCCTGAAAACCGAGGTAATTGATATTAGCAGAGGGATTCAATTTAAGCATGTTATTGTTCAGTACCCAGTCTTTGCGAAAACTTTTTTTATGCCACAGGACATTCGGTCCTGCAACATTTTCAATGTTGCAGGACCAGCTACAATTTTGGAGGACCGGATAGCCACATATCTGAATATTTCAGTTTTTTAAGTAAAAAAGATTTTTGTCCATTAAAAATACATTTTATTTGTTATCATTTATGGCCAAATCAGATAGATAAATAGTTTTACACAGTATATTGACACTTATTAACATATTAGCTTTAGAAGCCCAACTGAATTCTTCTCGTTCAGAAAAGCCCAACATGCGACAGGACATTCGGTTCTGATACACTTGTGAATCTGCTGGACCGGTGGGATTTTAGGAGGACATTGCCACTGTCCTACATGAAACAAACTAACTTGTAAGTGTCATCGTCATGCTGCCTTCCTGGACCAAACTGTAAAACTATGAAACTTAATTAATGAAAATTCAGTTTTTTTAAACCCTATTTCCCTTGCACAATGCGGTTCGCAAACAGTTTTACATAAGTTTATATACAGTTTTGCAAAAAAAAAGTTACATATAAAGCCTTAGCCATATCTGAAGTTAAGTCGTTAGTGATATATTCTTACCCTCCTTAGATCCGACGGTGTTGAAGTATCCGGCTGAGAAGCCACCGGTGAAGGCGCCGTGGAAGCGGACTCGGCCCTGTTTGTCACGCACCACCTGCTCCTGGTGGACGGCTGCCTTCTGGGGGACCGCATCTACAGATACATATATACATACTAGATACACACACACATATTTCAATTCAATTTTCAATTCAATACTTTATTTCAGACTCAGTTGTACAAAACGTCCATAGGTAACAAAACACTTACATGTTATACAATTACAAAAATACAGTCATGTGATATTAAAGTGTACATAAAGATCTCGATACCAGCACCTCCAAATATGTGAAGTATACTGAGTATCACTTGTGGGATCCACCATGTTTTTGATTAACTTATTTTCCAACCCTGTCAGTCGACACATAAAGCTGTAAATCAATCTTCTAATTGTAGCACCACATGTTGGGAGACCACAGACAGCAAAGGTTTCTCCCGCACTAGCATATCTTGGTATTCCAAGCAACATTCGAAGGGCGTCGCAGGGCTGGGCAGCTGTCGCAATGTCGCAAAAAATGTGCGACAGGGGTCTTGGAAAATGCGACAGGAGCATTAAGGAAAGTGGGCTTCTAAAGCTGAAAGAATTTTGTAAATATTCCTATTAGAACCAAAGTTAGGACTTTTAGGAAATTTTCTCAAATTTCTTGGAACATTGTCTCACGATCCCCTCAAAATATACCAATCTACAGATAGAATTAAAAATTGTACTGGAACAATATGCCCAAAACACCAAAAAATGCACCAATCTAAAGGTATATTTTCAAAATTTTCCTGGAACAACATGCTTCCAAAATTATAAGAATATATCTAAGTTAATTATTAGGTGAAATTTCTAAATTTTCCTGGAACAAACATGCTCCCTATTAAAACTATCATCAATTTAAAATGTAGGAGTTCCAAATCTTGGGTGAACAGTATGCTCCCAAACCCCTCAGAATATACCATTCTTAAACTAGAAATCCAAATTTTTCCTGGAGCAATCTGCCCCAAAAGGTTCATAGAAAATACGAATCCAAAAGAAGAATTTCAAAAAATGTCCCAGAGCAATGTGCCCCCAAATTCTCAGAATGCAACAATCTTAAGATATTTCCGGGAGCAAGGTGCACAAAACAGAATGCACCAATCTATGGTAAATCTAAGGTAGAGTTTAGAGAATTCCTATTAGCAATGTGCCCTGAAACACTCAGAGCACACCAAACTTAACACAGAACTATCTATTAAAATTCTCTTTTATTTCACACACAAAATTTATCTCAATGAGATGGTTTGGGGGGGGGGGGGGGGGGGGGAGTCCCCCGCCACACACACATCTAGTTAATGTGTGCCAGTCTGAAAAACTTTGCTCCAAAGATTTCTAGGTTTGCTCCAGCATATCACAACATGCCCAGCCCTGCGTCGTTGTATGCCACTGTTACATAGTGTTACGGTAGTATAAAGACACATATAGTGTTAGTAAACAGAGCGGACGCGGCCCTGTCTGTCCCGCACCACCTGCTCCTAGTGTAGGGCTGCCTTCTGGGAGACCGCATCTGGTACATAGACAATGGAGAGGTTTAGCGTTAGTAAACAAACCTTTGCCTTCTGGGGGACCGCATCTAAACATACACACTTTAATAGTGTTAGGGATTGATCATTTTTTAACAACAGGGTTGGGATGTTTTGCTATCCTATGCATATTTTTTCTTCATATTGGAAATATTAAACTACAATACGCTTCTGCACAACATGAAAAAATAAAAATTACATGTTGCGGTATTTGTTTCTCCACAAAAGTGGCATATCCAAAGAAGAGATTATTCTGAGAAAAGGATAGGTTTAATGGGTTGATTTAAATACTAACTCTTTCTTTATAAAATAATGACTTAACTTTATTTGAGGACATGAGGTTCATGATGTATCCTGATTAAACCTTGTGTATAAATAACAATGTTATTAACATGTTCCAAACATGCAAGATATCACTCTAAGTATTAGGTATTGCTCACTTTGAGCCCCTACTACTGCCTGCCTGTGTGTGGTAGGCACAGGTACCCAGTGTGTTTGCTTCGCTCTTTGTACAAATGTACCTACAAGAACCTACCGGTACCGAACGCACCATAATAGTAGTGTATTCGGGCACCTGTCACCTATTATCGCTCACTAAAGTCAACGGGAATTTACAGGTCCCTCTTAATTTACTAGCAACATCGAGTGTTCTCGGCACTGTATAATGGAACCTCAATACAAAAGCAACATAACCCGGGTACTGTAGGGGAATAATAAGTCAAGAGAAGATACATCTGTGGGTTGTTTCAAAACGTGGGGAGGTCGTGGGGTTTGTGGAGGGGGAGGTGCTGTTTCAGACATCAACACGGAGCCGGCATGGCGTGTAACTCTCCCAAACCTCAGGGACGCGTCTCTGACAGGATGTTCTCTCTGTCTCCTTTCCTTACCTTCGTCATAAACCTCCAGCGGCGTTCCAATCGTCACAAACGTGTCCTCCTCATCTGAATCTGGGTCAGCCATGTTTTGGTCTTGTCAGAAATGACGTCACTGCGAGGTTATTTTGATGTCACTCTTCTCCCTGATGTTTGCTCTTTGTAAGGCTAAGTACTGACAGAGTCGGTGCTTGGAGGTGCGTCAATATCAGCCAATCAGCGTCAGGGTGTGTGAGTGCTGCGGGCCTGGTGTGGGATCACTCTCCCCCCACATGTTTAGGTCCTGGACCTGGAGGACAGAGAGGAAGCTTCTGCTTGGAGCTCAGTACACGGAAGTAAATCAATGCGCATGTCTGCAGATTAATTCTCCATTTCGTCAAAAGCATTTCCCCGTGAGAGAGACGATGTTGTCATGTCCTTTCTGCGTCCAGTTGTGCAGGGAATGCGTCTGTTAGCGTCCCCTGGGCGTCCGGTGACGTCGTCATGATGAAGCGTCTCAGCCTGAAGGGGCTGCGTCTGTCGGCGCCGCCCCGGGAGGCGGGGGGAGAGGCGGGGGAGGACGGGCAGGAAGACGGACCCCACTCCCCCGAAATCCTGCCTGCCCCGGCCCCCTCCGAGGCCGACCAGCCCGGCACGCCCAAGAAGCGAGAGAAGAAGGGCTTCTTCAAGACGCTCAAGAGGAAGTTGACAGGTAACTTTAAGGGGAAGCGGGACTCTGTGACGGGGGTGGTGGTCGTGGAGGAAGACAGTTCTAGTGAGAACGCGCGGGATGACGGGAGTTTGCTGCACTGTGGTCCCCGAGCGTTCCACTCCCCGCGCCGCCCCCCGCGCCCCCACTCCACCAGCGCCCCCTCCCCCCTGCCCCCCCAGGAGGCGCCCCAGGACCCCCCCGGGGGGGACTGCCCCCTGCCGGCCCCCAAGCAGCACCGACCTCAGAGTAAGCACCTGCAGCAGCCGGTCAAGGACCAGGTGTCCAAGTCGGAGGAGGACGAGTCGTCGACTCCGACCGAGGAGGAGAAGGTGCAGACCGTCTTCCTAACGGACGCCGAGTACGGGCATACCTCTGCGCCGCACGCTGTGGACGAGGCGGCGGTGCCGGTCACGGTGTCGGTCGTGGTGTGCCACCCGGAGACTGAGGGCAGCGCGGGGCAGGAGGTGAGCCTGCCGGACTCTACGTGGCCGCAGACCCCCGCCCCGCTGCCCCCTCCGTCCCCGGGCGTGGACAGCCTGGGTGGGGCCGGCTCGTCTGACTCTGAACTACAAGGTGCCTGCGCCCCGCGGATAGCGCCTCGCGGGGGACGAGAGCTGACAGACTCTGAGGACGGGGACCTGCCCCCGCTGCCTCCCCCTCCCCCGCCTGGTGCCGGGTACGAACACTACGAGGCGACCCCCGACACGGGCGGCTTCCGGGGCCACCTGGCGCTGGTCGGGGGCGGGATTACCGGGGACCCCAGCAAGCTGCTGCCTGTGTACGACCAGCTCAAGGAGCCGCCCAAGTCCTGGAGCCTCACCAAGGAGCTGTTCAAGCTGTCCAAGTTTGGCTGGTACTGGGGGCCCATCACCCGGGTCGAGGCCGAGGAGAAACTGCTGAGTCAGACGGACGGGGCCTTCCTGGTGCGGGACAGCTCTGACGAGCGCTACCTGCTCAGCCTGTCCTTCCGCTCCTACGGCCGCACGCTGCACACCCGCATCGAGCACTGTAACGGCGTCTTCAGCTTCTACGCCCAGCCCGAGTCGGAGGGCTACTACTCCATAGTGGACCTGATAGAGCACTCCATGACTGACTCACAGACCGGGGTGTTCTGCTACTCACGGGCACGGACTCCGGGCTCCCCGTCCTTCCCCGTGCGGCTCACAAAGCCTGTGTCCCGCTTCACCCAGGTGCGCTCCCTGCAGTACCTGTGCAGGTTCGTCATCCGGCAGTACACCCGCTTTGACCACATCCAGAAGCTGCCCCTGCCTCCCCGCATCAAGGGATGGTTAGAGGAGAACCAATATTGACCCGTGGGGTTCGGGGCGGCCGATGTCTCCCCGAACCCTAACGTGAACTAAACAATCAGACTGTAAACTCTTGGTAGAATGTAATTAATGGGTCAAACAAGGTAACTATGGTTTCCTCTGAACTACTTTACCATGGCTACCTCTGTACTAGATTACCATGGTTACCTCTGTACTAGGTAACCATGGTTACCTTTGTACAAGATTACCTACCGTGGTCAACTCTGTACTAGGTAACCATGGTTAACTTTGTACAAGATTACCATGGTTACCTCTGTACTAAGTTACCATGTCGACCTTAAAAGTAGGTAACCATGGTTACATCTGTACTAGGTCACCTTTATACTAGATTATCATGGTAACATCTGCAGAAGGTTATCATGGTCACCTCTGACTAGGTAACCATGGTTACATCTCTACTAGGTTGCCAATGCTATACTAGATTACCATGGTTACATCAGTACTAGGGTACAACCTTTGTATGAGGTTGCCATGGTTACCTTGACTTGGCTGCCATGGTTACTTGTACTAGTTATGCTAATTACCACAGGCCATGACCAGCTGCTGTAAATCTGTTATTTGCTGGTCGTGGTTCTGTCTGCAGCATCGAGCATTAACCGACTCGCGTTTTGATATTACCACACGCAGATAAGAGAACCTCCAGACGAGATATTAGGGCATATGTTGTATGTACAGGGGGTGACACGCAGACTGTTGTCAGGTTGGTGAGCGTGCAGAGAGGAGACTCATCGGTAGTTGGTGAGGGGAGGGTCCTGGTTCATGCTCATAACTCCATGTTCTTCCACGTAGACGGCAGACAACGTACCAGGCCGTGTGGCGTGGGGGGGGGGGGGGGGTAACCATACTTAGTTTTATACCAGTTGATATGTTGTATATTGATGGTGACAGTTTTGTCATGGTTCATGGCCACCATCCATGTTTCAGTTTAACAGCACGCTAACAGTTAGTCCTCAGTTTGCCTCCACGACACAAGCAATAAGCGTGTTGCAGCATGACCACCTGTATTTTTATATCGTTAACCTGCACCGCGCCTGCTTTAAGCCACACAACACGTAGCTAGCTTCCCACAGAGCGCGACAGGAATGAGGTATCCGAGTGCCTGCTCCGCTGTATATAGGTTGTATATATGCAAATCATATGTTAATGGTATTTGTATAATATATGCAAATCATATATGTTATAATGGTGTTTGTATGATAATACGGTGACTACACACTAGTATTTAATAACACAATTGTCGTTATTGGGTTTTAGTTAAAGATGCAGAGCATGTTTTAACAATAAGAGTTAACCGAATGTGGGATTTTTAGGAGATTTTCATTTTGATAACTTTTAAAGAAAGGTTTATAATAAAGTTCAGCATTAAAATCAATACACTTTTTGAACTAGTACTTTTGCCCAACTGAACATGATAATAACTTCGAATGAAGTGAAATAGTGAAAAGTTTAAAATACAAAAGCTTCATTTTGTTCTCAAGTTGATGACAATTTACTGCAGCAAAGACTTGACTTAACCTCATTGAACAAACCTATCTCTGAGATTACATTTTGTGTGTAGGAGCAAACATTAAGGGAACCACACTGTTTAAACCTTTAAGGATCACAGAGTGCTTTAATGCACTTTGTCTTTAACCCTTTAAGGAGATCAGAATGCTGCAATGCATTTTGTTCTTAGTTTGCATGATGCATGAATGCAGTGCTGGCAAGTTACCAGATTGAATATATGTGTCAAACAAGCCAAGGTTGTGAAATTAGAGTAAGAGAGTGTGTCTTGTGGTGACCAATGTTCATTGACAAAGAGGAAAACCCTGTTTCAAGATATTTTATTCCATTCTGTTTTCCATTTGAAAGAATGTTTTATGTTACATTTGGTGCTTACAAAGAATTTTGTTTTGTTTTATAGAATTATGTTCAAGAAAGTATAACAAAATGTAAAAAAAAAAACTTTATTGTAAGATATGAGAATTTGAAGTATGACAAAGTGTAAATAAGAGATTGTAACCTTGTAGACAAGGGGTAACCATGGTAGTCATACAACCAGTCACCATGGTAATAACACATGGGAGGAAGGGGCATTGGGTGGACAGGAAAGTCTTCAGAACTGGTTGCTTCAATTTTGTATGACGTAAAATATTCTCATGAACATTTGAAATTGTATGTATTCAATGGCTTTTTGCTGCAGGCGGTTGACCTAATAGAGTTGGGTGGTTATCGGGATGGTGGTGTGGGTGCGGCCTCACACACTGGTGTGTACCCACACACCCACCAGCATGCACACACTCAGCCTCCTGTCTGGGTGCATCACGTCCACACCAGATTGGCTTTGTTTGTTGAAGGTTGTGTGAAGATGTGTCACATGTATAATGCCAATTGTTACCGCGTGAACGTTGCATGATGTGTGAATATAGAGAATTATATCATGATGGAATCACCAAAAACTCATATGTTTAGTTACATGACCCAAGTTATTTCCATGGTTACTATGATAGCTCTGTACTAGGTTATATGGTTACTGATGTACTATGTTACAATGGCTACCACTATACTAGGTAACCATGGTTACCTCTCTACACAAGTAATAAGGGTTACTACTGTACTAGGTTTCCCATGGTCACCTTCATACATAGTTACCACCATGGTAACCTCTGAACACAGGTTCCCATGGTTACTTCTGTACATGGTTACTATGGTTACCACCGTGGTTACTACTGTACTAGGTTCCCATGGTTACCTTTGTACATAGTTACCACCATGGCCACATTCGTACACAGGTTCCCGTAGTAACTGCTGTACATGGTTAGGCCACTCAAAAAAAAAGAAGTTTCTCATCACCAAGCAGTAAAAAATATGACGAGGTCGTTTTTTATTTAATTTTTTTTTTTACTCGGGGCTTAAATACATGGGGGAAATTTGGACTTTTTGCGATCAATTTTCCCATTTCAGTAATTCGGAGTTTATTGATCAATAAAAGTTGTTATAATGGAAGTTATTCCTAGCTGACTGCATTACTGACAGCATAAGCTTTAATTTGATACAAAAATTGCCAATCTAATTTTAACTTATTTTTCATTAAAAATGTAAAAAAAAATTTAAAAAGTTTTCCCAAATCATGAATTTTATGATGCGCGGTGATGAGAAACAACTTTTTTTTTTTGAGTGGCCTTACTATGGTTACCACCCAGGTTACTTCTGTACTAGGTTCCCATGGTTACCTTTGTACATGGTTGTTCTGGTTACCACCATGGTTACCTCTGGACTAGTTTACTAAGGTAACCTGTGTATTAGGTTACCTGGGTTACAACTGTAGGTTACCTCTGGACTAGGTTGTCTTACTGCCTACCATGGCTACATCTGTTCTCAGTTGCCATGGTTGCCCATAAACAAGGTTACAAGGTAATCTGCTGTTTACAACAAATGACGTGCCCACTGTTACTCTGTTCAACATGTTACGAGTACCGCTGGTTTAATGGTTGTCTGAATCTGTTATTATATTATTTTGTAAAGAGATTAGAATTGATCCACTCCTCCTCCAAGGCTTGTATCCGCTGTGTTTTGTTCCCTTGCCATGTGTACCGCAGAGTACGGGAGAGATTGTTAACTGCTTGCATGCTGCTACTGAGCTGTGTTTAAGGTGTCCTGTGTACATGGTGTATATATGACATCTGCTGCTGCTGTACAAGTTGTACTGAGGGTGTACTGTGTCTGCAGTATGTCCCCTGAGTGTCCTACTGTGTATGCAGTATGCCCCCTGAGTGACCTACTGTGTCTGCAGTAAGCCCCCTGAGTGACCCCTTTTGGGATACGCGGTGAGTGAGTGAGTGTCCTGCAGCCGAGCAGCCACTTGATGGTTATTCTATATAGCGCTTGAAGAAGGCCACGAGGCTCCCCGTACTAGCCTTAGTTACAATAAAACATGTGTTTATAAACCACGTCTTTCTGCTTCTGTCACACGACTGCCGCTCAATGTCTGCCGTCAACACACGACTGCCGCTCAATGTCTGCCGTCAACACACGACCGCCGCTCGATGTCTGCCGTCAACACACGGCTGCCGCTCAATGTCTGCCGTCAACACACGGCTGCCGCTCAATGTCTGCCGTCAACACACGGCTGCCGCTCAATGTCTGCCGTCAACACACGGCTGCCGCTCAACGTCTGCCGTCAACACACGGCTGCCGCTCGATGTCTGCCGTCAACACACGGCTGCCGCTCAATGTCTGCCGTCAACACACGGCTGCCGCTCAATGTCTGCCGTCAACACACGACTGCCGCTCAGGGTCTGCCGTCAACACACGGCTGCCGCTCAATGTCTGCCGTCAACACACGGCTGCCGCTCGATGTCTGCCGTCAACACACGGCTGCCGCTCGATGTCTGCCGTCAACACACGGCTGCCGCTCAGTGTCTGCCGTCAACACACGACTGCCGCTCCATGTCTGCCGTCAACACACGCCTGCCGCTCAGTGTCTGCCGTCAACACACGACTGCCGCTCCATGTCTGCCGTCAACACACGCCTGCCGCTCAGTGTCTGCCGTCAACACACGACTGCCGCTCAACGTCTGCCGTCAACACACGACTGCCGCTCCATGTCTGCCGTCAACACACGCCTGCCGCTCAGTGTCTGCGGTCAACACACGACTGCCGCTCGATGTCTGCCGTCAACACACGACTGCCGTTCGATGTCTGCCGTCAACACACGGCTGCCGCTCAATGTCTGCCGTCAACACACGGCTGCCGCTCGATGTCTGCCGTCAACACACGGCTGCCGCTCAGTGTCTGCCGTCAACACACGACTGCCGCTCAGTGTCTGCCGTCAACACACGGCTGCCGCTCAGTGTCTGCCGTCAACACACGGCTGAGAGAACACGCCTATCTTCACCATGAAGAATATATTGCAGGGTTGTCACTGGCAGGGATAATTTTTTCAGATCAGAGAATTTCAAATTAATCAGGGAAAAACTGATTTTTATGGGAAAGTCAGGGAATTTTGATTTTGTCAGGGAAAATCTTTGAAATACTAAAAGATGTCACCACTTTTTCAGCGAAAAGAATCTGCTCCCTCTAGAGAGGAGGGGATTTCTTTGTTAATCCACCAACCTCCCTGTAGTTAGAAAATGACAACTCCCTATGTAGAAGATAACTCTTAAAAGGACTGAATTTGATTGCATGTATATTCACAGTTGGATGCCATGTTTTATGTCGCGATTGTCAGGGAAATATGATACAAAGTCCTTCCTTCCCTGTTAATAGTGTGCCATTGAAGGAAGAATAATTGGCTTGCTAAGTTCCACAACCCTGAAGTATATTCATGATGGGAGGGAAATCTTAGAATGTGTGGTAGCTGATTAGAAAGAAGAAATGATTTTCAATATAATTTAAGGAACTCTTTCAGTTCAGCACATGTAACAAGTAATTACTCCATGAATGATTCTAAGAGCCGTCAGACATCTGCTACGGTGTGTATTGACGCATGATAACGCAGAGACAAACAATATGTTGACCAACCCGGATCATTCCCCAGCCATCGCTCAGCACTTCCTTCATTGTAATCTGACACCCGAGGTAAGTCAGCAGCAGGGACAGGTTTGTGTGACGGCCACTATTTGTACCTCACTGTGCCTATTTAACACACTCTGATAACCTCACAGCGCTCGTTGAACAACGACTGATAACCACCGGCACTCAAACATGTGGACACACCTCACCACACTCGCATGGTACAGAGACCTGTAAACACACGGTGGTGCCGACATGGGGGCCGACCTTGTAGCTGAGTCACGACCGACCCCCGCTGTCTCCGTGTGACCAACAGTCACCATGTCACTGACCCCTGCTAATTAAGTCATTAGAAAAAAATCTTTCTTTAAAAAAGAAATAAATCAAAAATTAAGTCATTAGAACTGTGTTTTACCAGAATTATCAATTTTCACAGATAAATTTGGTTACAGTTTCTTGACATTAGGCCAGATCAAAAGAGAAAGTTGGTAAATGGATATCCTGCACCCTTATATTTTTTTCCTTTTTTGAAAAAGAAATGTGAGAATTTTTATTATGTATTATTTTTTTTACACTTGTTTTTCTTTCATTGACTCACCCAGATGAACCAATTAATTTTGTCGTCATGGGTTTTCTGGGAACTTTTGTCCGAGGCTGCATAAAAGATTTTAAAGTTGTCGCTTGCTCCCCTTTTACATTTACAAAATTTATTGAGAAAAAAAAATCTTTAAAAAAAGAAAGTAATTTTTAGCAAAGTGAAATCCATAGACCAACCTTTTTTTCTTGGTGTGGCCTTATGTATCATACATCTTTGAAAAAATTAATGGTGGCTGGCCAACAACATGTATGACTATTTTATTTTTGCACAAATTCTATATAGACCTTTAGTGGGAAAATAATTTGGGTTGTGCATGCTGTAGTTGGTGGCAGTGTGGCCAGGTGGCAGCACTGAGTGTAGAACCTGTATGTAGCACCAGGTGGCGGGTCGGTGTGGGAGGACCCTGGAGGCCCCTGGATGAGGCAGCATGCAGCACGTATTGGTCTGTGTGTGTGTGTGTGTGTGTGTAGGGGGGGGGGACCCT